>JABUQX010103772.1:0-24088 GCA_015478945.1 Trachelipus rathkii
ATAAAAATAATAATAATAATAATAATATTAATAATAATAATAATAATAATAATAATAATAATAATAATAATAATAATAATAATAATAATAATAATAATAATAATAATAATAATAATAATAATAATAATAATAATAATAATAATAATAATAATAATAATAGCAACGATAATAACAATAGAAGCAATAGTATCAGTAATCATAATAATAACGACCCTAATGATAACAACAACACTCACAACCCATAAATCGTTATCCCAACTATAACCCCATACTAATGCTTGTCGTGACCATTGTGATATCATCGATAAACTGAGCCAAATCAAAGCGGTTCTATAGTAATGACAACATGACAATTAAAGCCAAAATTATGCTTCAATAACTTAGCAACCTTTAATTTGTTCTTACATCCGCTTTTGTGATATTATGCAAAACAATCTTGTTCGAACTTCATTTCAACTGAAACCTAAATATGCCTCAAATCTTAAACCGACAACTTTAAATCAAATTTCGTGACGGATTTTTTTTAAGCTATATGATATCATCTTGCTTCATACTGACGTTCTACTTACTTAATTCTATAGTTTCAAACTTTATACTTGGTCAACTAATGTTACGCTCTTCATTCAAAACTTTACTTTTCGAATTTCCATTCGCTATTTTAGTCAAATTCTTCGCATCACAAATGATGGGCGAAGTCCTATTTTGGCTTAAACTTTATACAAACTTCACTTTTTACTTTCCCGTTACACGGGACTTTGAGTTATAATTTGGATTATAACTTTGAATTATAACTTCTGCTTCTCTTCACGATGATAGTTGTTTGTTACTTCGTTCACAGTTTAACACAATCAGAACACTTTATTCTCATGGCAATCTTCACGTTAAAAAAGACTCTATTCGACTAAAATCTTCGCTCACTTCAAGGAGGCTTCGGTTGGTTGGTGCTTTGTGTAAAGTCATCCTATCACACGACTCCCCCTCAGAGAATGGCTGCCGAATCTCTAACAAGAGAAATTGTTATACCTGGTGGTCTTCCGCGACGTCTTTCCGCCTCCGTTCGCCTTTCATATTCCAGGATCTTCCCTTGCAAGCTGGATACTTCAGGAACAGGTCCTGGCGATCTTGTTTTCAGTGGTGAGTATTGGGTTTTTCTCTGGCACCTCCTTGGTGCGGCCCCTCCCAAGTCTTCCTGCCCGGGTACCCAAACTCCCCGAAAAACCCCCGCGCAAAGAAGAGGAGACGTTTGGGGGGAAAAACCAATTGGGAAAAAAAAAACAAAAAAATTTTTAACACGGGATATTGCCCCTCGGAAACCCTTTTCCCCGAGTGGTGACATACCCCCCCGGGGAAGGAAAAAAAAACCTTCCCTCTCCCCGGCCCTGGCCACCCCCTGGCCCCCCCCCCCCCCCCTCCAAACCAATCCAAAAAATCCCTTTTTTCCCCCCCCCCTTGTTCCCCCACCTCTCCCCGACATTTTGCCCTCTCCTCCTTTGTTCCCCCTTTCGGGGAAAAAGAAAGGTTTTGGGAGGCAGGGGGGGCCCGATCCTTCGATTGGGGTTGGTCCCGTCCCCTGCCCTGCCTTGACAAACCCTTGGGAACGAGCTTTTTGGTACAGCAAGCCTCCCTTCAAGCCTCCGGGATGGGGGAGGACAAAATTTCCTAACAAACAACCCCGTATCCCCAGCCCCCCCCCTTTAGTTACCCCAAAAACGGGTTCTCTTTAGGCCCCTTGGGGGTTTTAAATTATAGACCGACTTTCCCACTGGGAATTAAACAGACAGGGGGACAGGTTCTCCCCCCTGGCTTATTATTAAAAATACAGTTTTGAATAAAAAAAAAATATTGGGGTGACTGGGAAATACTCCCCCCCCCCGGGGATCAAAAAAAAACCCTCCTTCCGAAGAGTGGGGGGGTTTTGGGGGGGCCGTTGGGTTTCGGCCAAAAAGAGTTGGGGAATTTTGACCTCCAAACTGCCGGAAGGCCCTAAAAAGCCCCCGCTTCTTAAACAGAAAATTTGCCCTCCTTCTTCCAAAACCTAAAAAAACTCTTCCCCCTTAAGCTTTTAAGTGACGCGGAGATGGAAGGGCGGGTTTTGTGTTTTTTCCCGGGAAAAAAAAAGGGAAAAGGGAAAATAAAGTTTTCCTATCGCAACCAGACGCCCTCCCCCTGAGGTTTTTTCTTTCGGGCCCCCGAACCAAGGGTATTTAGAAGAATTCCCCCCCCTCTTTTTTTTTTTTCCCCCACTTTCTCCCGGCCAAACAACCCCGCCCTAATATTCCCCAAAGTTTTTTTTTCTGGGTGGTGCGGGGGTGCCCAGAATAAAATTCCGTTCTAAAATAATTTTTGGGCAAAACCACCTTGTCTCCGTTAAAACCTTTTTTTTTTTTGTCCGAAAATTTTTTTGGAAAAAAAATTAAAGAAAAAGAAAAATACAAATTCTTTTAAAAAGCTCGAAAGGAAAAAAGCGCTTTTTTTTAAAAAAATCTTATAAATTTTCCACATTTTTAATAAAAAAGGAAAAAAATTTTCTCTTTCCTTTTCTCTCCCCCTCCGCGGGGGCCCGCACCCTACCCTCCTCCCCCCCCCTTCTATTAACAAAAATAAAAATTGCCCCCTTTTTTCTTTGCCCTCCCGCCCCCCGGGTCATACCAACCAACACCCCGGGGGGTCCCCCAGCAAAAAAATTTTTAATTCCAAAAAAAATTGGGGTTGGTGCCGTCTGGGGGGCCCTTTTACCTTTTGGGGAAAAAAAAATTTTTTTGGGCAGATCCCTTTTTTTTTTTCCAACAAACCTTGCCAGTTAAAAAGAAAAAGTTTTTAACGTTTTTTTGGGTTTTTTCCAAAAGAATGAAAAAACCCGGGAAAGGAACCCGAAAAGCCCCCCCTCCTTACCCTAGGGAGTAAAAGACCAAAAGTCTCCTTTTTGTCCTGGAAAAAAAAGAGGAAGTTTTTTTTTTTTTTTTTTTTTCGAAAAACCAACTTTTTTTTTTTTTTTTTTGGGTTTTGCATGAGATTAGGCCTTTAATGAAAAAAAAAAAAAAATTTCGATAAAAAATTTCCTTAAGTTCCCCCCCCCCGTCCCGAACCCCAAAATTTTTCCGACCCAAAAACCCAGAAACCCTTTTTTTTCCGGGGAGAAAAGGCTCAAAAGAACGGGTTTTTTTCCCAGAAAACCCCCAGAAACCCGAGTTAAACGGTTTGGGGGCCGGGGGGGGTTTTAAAAACCTCGTTGCGAAAAAAAAAAAGAAACCCCCCCCATTTTTTTTAAAATTTTCCTATATAAATATTGTTCCCGAAATTCTTCCTTCTTTTGGGCGGGGTGGGGCCCCAAAAAATAGACACCAAGTTTGGCCGTTTTTAAGATTTTTTTGAAAAAAAAAAAAATCCCAAAAAAAAATTTTTTCCCCCCTACAAAAAATTCCCCTCCCCGAAAAACCAAAAAATTTTTTTTCCCCCCCCGAACAAAAAAAACAGATAAAAAACGAAAAACACCCCTTCCGGGGAAAATAAAGAATCTTTAAGTTTGTTTTTCCAAGAAAAAAAAAACGCCCGCTAACTGTTTTTAAAATGTTTGGAAAAATCAAGTTTCTCTCCCCCCTTTTTCCGTTCCCGAAAGGACCATTTTTTGTTGTTGCCCCTAATCCCCCAGAGCCCCAAAAATTTTTTTTTTTTTTTTTCCGGAATAAAACCAAATAAAAAATTTTCGTTTCTTTCTTAAGTCCCCCCTACCCCGTCCGGGGGGAACAGACTCCGGACAAAATTTCCCCCTTTAAAGTCTTTTCCCCGAAGAAAAACCCAAAAAATTTTTCGGAACCCAAAACCAGGACTTTTTTCCCGGGAGAAAAAGCGGGGGGGCGGTTTTAGACCCAAGTGGAAAACGAATTTAACCGGTGGGGTTTAAAACGGGTCGGGTTCTTTTGTCGAAAGAACCATTTTTTTTTTTAATTTTCCCTAACAATCAATTAAAAACTGTTTTTCCGAAAATTTCCCTTTTGCTTTGGTTGCAGAGGCCCCTCCCTTTTTTTATCAAAAAAAAAATCCCAAAAAATTCAAAAAATATACCCCCCCTCAAAAAACCCCCAAAAATTTTTTTTTCGAACCCAAAAGAAACCAGAAAAAACCCTTTTTCCCGGAAGAAAAAAAGCCCAAACCGGTTCCAAACACCCCCAAGAACGGGAGTGTAACCGGTTGGGGGTACACATCCTTTCCCCCCCGTTTTTCAGACAAAAGTCCCCAACTTTTTTCCTAATCGCCCAAGCCCCCCTTTTGTTTTTTTCGGGGAACTGTGGATCCCCCCCGACCCCCCAAAAATTCTCTTTTTTGTTTCCAAAAAAGTTCCCCAAAAAGCCCCCCCCCAAAATAAAACCTGGAGGGAAAAAAAAAATTTTCCTGAAACCCTCCTGGGCGGGGGCCCCCCCTATGAAAAAAATTTTCGCCCCTTTTGGGTTTTTCCTCGAGGACCCCGCGGGGGGCCCGGAAAAGGAAATTTACCCCTTCTGGCCCAAAAATTCCCAAAGGGGTTTTTTCCACGGGGAAAAAAAATTCTTTCGCCCCGCAAGCGAAAAAAAAACTTTTCCCCCTTTCCCCCCCCCCTTTGTCCCCCGCCCCGGGGGACCCTTTTGGGAAAATGTCGGGAAGAAGGAAAAAAAAAAAGAATTTTCTTTTCAAAAGGCCCAAAACAAACCGCCCCGGCCGCAGGAAATTTTTTTTCCCAAAAGTTCCCCCCCCCGGAAAATTTTTTTTGGGGGACTTGAAAAGGGGGGGATTATTTTTCCCGCGGTTGCACCCCCATGTTCTAAGTCTAACCCATATAAAATGAAAAAAAACATTCTGGTATGTTTGGGTTTCTCTCCGAAAATGTTTTTCAATGAAAAAGGAAAAATATTTTTCTTTTTCTCCAAAAATTCCCCAGATTTCCAACGGAAAAAAAAAAATCCTTCCGCCCCTCCGCAAAGCGGAAAAAAAACCCTCCCCTCCTTTTTCCTTTCCCCCGAAGGGCCCGCCGCCGGGGCCCCCCCCGGGCCCCCCCCGCAAACCCCCCAAAAAAGAAAGGGAAAAAACTTTTCCCTCGGGGAAAAAAAAACAAAAACCCGGCCCGTCGAGGGAAAATTTTTTCCCCCAAAAATTCCCCGGAAAAAATTTTTTTTTGGGGGGGGAAACCTGGGGAGGGGGGGGGCAAAAAAATATTTCTTTACCGGTGGGGCCCCCCCGGGGCCAAAAATAATTGTGAATTCCGCCCCCCCCCTTGGTCCGAGGCCGGGCGGCTCCCCGTAAAAAGGAAATCCCTTTCCCCAAAATCCCAGGTTTTTCACGAAAAAAAAATTTTCCCCCCTTTTTCGGGACATCCAAAAAAAAAAAACCCTTTTCCCCCCTTTTTTTCCTTAAACCCCGCCCCCCCGGGAAACATTAGCACCAAAAGAGGAAAAAGCAATTTTTTCAAAGGCAAACAAACCCGGGGCGGCCCGGAAGGGATTTTTTTTTTTCCCCCCCCATAAGTTCGGGATTTTTTTTGGACCCTTGAAGGGGGGGAAAATAGCCCCTTCTTTTTACCACGGTGGGGGGGGGCCCCAGGCCCCCCCCCCAATAAATGAGTGAAAATTTCGAGCCCTTTTGGTGGGTTTTCCCCCCCGAGGCCCGCGGGGCCCCCCCCGAGGAAATTACCCCTTTTCCCCAAAAATCCCCCAAGGGCCCTTTTTCACGGGGGAAAATAAAAATCCCCCTTCGCGCCCCAAAAGCGGGGCAAAAAACTCCCCCTTCCTCCCCCTTTCCCCCCAAGGCGCCCGCCCCCCCCCGCCGGGGAAACTTAAGAAAAAGGGTCACCCAAAAAACGAAGGGGGGAAAAGCCTTTTCCCTCGGGCAACAAAACCCTGCCCGCCCGGGAAAAAAGAATTTTTCCCCCAAAAGTTCCCCCCCCCCTTGATTTTTGTGGGAAAAAAAAAAAAAAAAAAACTGAAAAAGGGGGGGGAATATTTTTTCTTAACCGTTGGGGGGGCGGGCCCCATAAAAATGAAAAACAAAAAAAGAAACCCGGCCCCCTGGGTCGAAAAGGCTCGCGGGCCCGAGGGGAAAAAAAGATCTAACCCTTTCCCCCCCCCTAACAAAATCCAGGTTTTTTTCTTCCCAACGGGAAAACAAATCCTCCGCGCTCAACAAGGCGGCATAAAACCCTCCCCTTTTTCCGTCTAAGGAGAAAATAAAACATCGAAAAAGAGGAAAAAAAAAGCTTTTTTGCCCAACCTTTTTAAAAACCAAACCAACGCCGGGCCGGAAAGATTTTTTTTTCCAAAAAGTTCCAAACATGGGAAAAAATTTTGGAAAACCGCGAAGGGGGAAAAAAAAATAAATTTCCCTTTCTTTAACCAGTGGGGGCGGCCCCAAAAAATTTGAAAATCCGCCCCCCCTTTTTTCGGAACGGGGCCGCGGGGGGCCGGGGAAATCCTTTCCCCCGAATCCCAGGGGTTTTTTTTCCCCACGGAAAAAAAAAAAAAAAAATCTTCATTCCCGACTTTCGATAAATAGATATTACCCCTTCCCCCTTTTCCCCTCCCCGCCCCGGGGATAAAAAAAACCCCCCCTCAAGGACGTGACGAAAAAAAGAAAAGGAGAAAATTTTTCCAATTTAAATTTGCCAAAAAACATTTTGCGGGAAAGGAAAAAAAAAAGGAAAAAAAAAAATTTTTTCTTTTTTTCCCAAAAGGGTTTTTTTTTTTCGGGAAAAAAATTTGTGAAAAATTTTTTTCGTCTTTTTTTCCCCTGCAAATCGCGTCGGAGTTATTGCCGGGTTTTTTTTTCCCTCAAGAGGGAAAAAAAAAATTCAAAAAACCCAATCCACCGACTTTTTTGGAAAAAAACTTTTTTAAAAGGCGGAAATTTTTTTTTTTTTTTTTTCCCCAATTTTCCTTTTTAACCAAAAACCCCGGAAAAAAAACAAAACGGGGGGGGGGGGCCAAAAAACCTTTTCCCCCTTTTTGGCCCCCCCCCCCCCCGGTTGGGCCCCCCCCCCCTTTTTCTATTTTCGCCTCCCCCCCCCCCTTTTTGGGTCGAGCGCGGCCCTGCCCGAGGAAAAAATTTCCCTGTCCTCACCCCCAAATTCCGGCCCCCACCCCCCCTCTTTTTTTCAAAACGGGAAAAAAAATTCTCCCCAGCCGCCCAGGCGGGAAAACCCTTCCCTTTTTTCCCTTTCCCCGGGCCGGGGGAAAAACCTTCAGGGGGTCCGGACAAGGAAAAAGGGGAAAAGAGGGAAAAAAGGAATTTTTTTTTTTTTTGCCCCCTTCCCCTTTCTTTTCCTCAAAAGCCCAAAAAACCAAAAACCCACTGCCGGAGCCGAAGGAAAAAAAAATTTTTTTTCCCAAGTTTCGTAATAAATTTGGGAAAGAAAAACTGTTTGAGGAGGGGTGGGTGAAATAATAAATCTCTTGTCTTTTTTTAACCGTCTAATTTACCCCCAAATTAAATGAAAAAATCGGCCCCCCCCCCTTGGGTTTTTTTTCCGAGCGCCCCGCGGGGCCCCCCCCGAAGAGAGGGATTCCCCACCCCTATATTAGGGTTTCAAAAGGGAAAAAAATCCAAACGCCCGGGCAGCGGGAAACTCCCTTTTTTCCCCCCGTTCCACGCCCGGGAAAAAACCCTTTTCAGGGGGTTTCCCCGGAAAAAAAAAGAAAAGGAAAAATAAAAAAGATTTTCCTTCTTGCAACACATTTCTTTTGGGAATAGGATTTTTTTATTTTTTCCAAGGTTCGGAATTTTTTTTTCGAAATGTCCGGGGGGTATTTTTTTTCCCCCCGCCAAATTTTCCCCCCCCCCCAAAACCCTGGAAGCCTCTTGCCCCAAATTTTCCTTTTTTCCCCAGGGAACAAATACCCAGCCAAACCGGCCCCCCTTTTGGAAAAAACTGTGCGGAATTTTTTGTCATTTTTTCCCCCCCCCCGAAAAATCCCCCCCCCAAAAAAAAAAAAAACTCCCGGAATAAAAACCCGGTGGGGGGCAAAACCTCCTTTTTTGCTCCCCCGGTGGGCGGGGTCTTTCTTTTCAATTTGAAAAAAAATCGCCCCCTCCCCCCTTTCCGTTTCGAGGGCTCCGGCGGCCCGGGAAAAGAAAACAAAAATCCCCCCTCCTCCCAAAATTTCCTAACCCCCGGCCTTTTTCTTTTCAACTGGTGGAAATCCCCTCGCGCAAAAAGCGGGAAAACCTCCCCCTTCCCCCCTTTCCCCCCCCGCGGGGGAACTCAGAGAAGACGGAAAGGAAAAAAGGAAAAAAAAAGATCTTCCCCCCCTCAAGGCCACAAAACCCGGGGCGGGGGGGCGGGCCTCCCCCCGGTGAGGAATTTTCCCCCCAAAAGTTTTTCTCTTGGGTTGCAATTCTTTTTTTTTTCTTTGGGGCAAAACTGAAAAAAAAAGGGGGGGATTTAATTTTTCCTTTCCCCCTTTTTACCCTGGGGCGCCCCGGCCCCAATAAAAAATGGAAAACGGCCCTTTGTTTTTCCCCCCGAAAAGACGGCATGGGGGCCCCCCCCCCTCCCCCGAAAGGAAAAAAAAATTGGCCCTTTTCACCCCCCCGCGGAAAAGAAAATCCGGTTTTTTTTTTTCCAACAAAAAAACGGAAAAAAAGAAAATTTACTGCGAATAGCCGAAAAACCCTTTTCCCCCCTTTTTTTTTTTCCCCCTTCCCCCCGCCCCCGGGGGGAAAAAAAAAAAACTCCCCCCCAAAAATTTCCGAAAGAGGGAAAGAATTTTTTTTTTTCCTTCCCTTGGCAACAAATCGGGGGCCCGGGAAAGGAATTTTTCCCCCCAAAAGGTTTTCCGGATTTTCCCCGAAAAATCCGTTATTTTCCATCTGAATATCCAGGACATGAAACATCCTGGAAAAAAAAAAAAAAAAGCCTTTGGCAAAAATTTTTCCAAGGGAAATCCAACCCAGGCATAAATACCGCTGGGGACCCCCCTTTAAAAACGGTAAATTTTTTTTTTTTCCATTTTTTTTCTCGAAAAATGCCCAAAAACCCGGACCCTGGTGGGGGGGGGGGCCCAACGGCCAAAAAAAAAACCGTTCCTTTTTTTTGCCCCCCCCCGTTGGGGGCGGGGCCCCCCTTTTTTTTTTCCCTATTGTCGGCCCCCCCCTTTGGTTTTTTCGAAGCGGGGCGGGGCCTGCCCGGAGAAAAAAAAAATTGCCCTCCCCCCAATCCGGGCCCCCTTTCCCTTCAAAACGGGAATAAAATTCCTTTCGTGCCAAAGCCGGGAAAAACCCTCCCCCTTTTTCCCTTCCCCCCCGCCCCCCTGGAAAAAAAAAAAAAAAAAAAGACCGTCCCTCAAGGGGGGGGGGGGGAAGAAGGGAAAAAAAAAGAATTTTTTTTCAGGGGCCCAAAAAAAACCAAACCGGCGCGGGGAAAGAAATTTTTTTCCAAAGTCCCCGATTTTTTTGGAAAAACTGAAAAAGGGGAGAAAAAAAAAAAACAAATTAATTCCTTTGAAAACCTCTGGGGCGGGACGGGGCCCATAATAAAATGGGAAAAAAAAATTTCTCCGGCCCCCCTTGGTTTTTTTCCCCCCCGAGGCCCCCCCGCTGCTGGCCGCCCCCCGAGAAAAAAAAAATGGCCCCTTTCACCCCCCCGAAATCCCCAAAGGGTTTTTTTTCTTTTGGCTTTTTTAAAATTTCCTCGCCGGCCAAAAAAAAATAAAAGACGGAAAAAAACCTCCCCCCTTTTTCCCCCCCCGCTTTTCTCCGCCCGCGGGGAAATTTCCAGGGGGGTCGAGAAAGGAAGAAAATTTTTTCTTCCTTTTTTGCAAATCTAATCTGCCGGAAGAAAAAGTTTTTTTTTTCCACCCGCAAAACAGTCGGGAAATTTTCGAACATCGGTATTTTTTTCCCCGCTTTTTAAACCGTCAAAACCCCGAAAAAAAAAAAAAAGCTAAGGGGCCCGTTTTTCCCCTCAGGGAATCAAAAAAGCAGCAAAAAAACGCCCTTTGGGGGACCCCTTAACAGCGAAAATTCTATTTTCAATTTCGCGAAAACCAAAAACCCCGGACCCCGTGTTGGGTGGGGGCAAACTTTCCCTTGGGGCCCCCCGTTGGGGCCCCCGGGGGCCCCCCTCCCCTTTTTCTTTAATGAATTTTCCCGCCCCCTTTTCTTCCGAAAAAAAAGCCCGCCGCAGGGGCCGCCCCGAGAAAAAAATTGGGCCCTCCCCCATGCCCCCCCCCGGCCCCCCCTTCTTTTTTCCAATACGGGGAAAATAATTTCCCCGCGCGAAAGCGGGAAAAACCCCTTCCCTTTCCCTTTTTCCCCGCCCCGCCCCCGGGGGGGAACTTCAAAAGGCTTCATTTCATACCATGGAAAAGTATTTCCTCAAAAAAAAAAAGGAACAACCAAAAAAATAGGGCGGGAAAAAGAAAAAAAAAAAAAAATTTTTCCCCAAAGCCAAGGGGAAATTTTTTTTGGAAAAAAAACTGGAAGGGGGGGTATAATCCCCCCCTTTCCCTTTACCCTGGGGGCCCCCGGCCAAAATTAATGAAATTTCCCGCCCCCCTTACGGGTTTTTTCCGAAGCGGGGCGGGCCCCCCCCCCGAAAAAGGGAAAAAATTACCCTTTTCCCGAAAAAAAAAATCTCGCAAAGCTGTTTTTTTCCTTTCACGTGGGGGAAAAAATCTTTTCCCGCGGTGGGCCGGCCCAGCGGAAAAAAAACCATCCTCCTTTCCCTTTCCCCTCCCGCCCCCCCTCCCCCCCAAAAAATTAACCCCCTCCCCCCGGAAAGAAAAAGGAATTCCCTTTTTCCCAAAAAGGGCCAAAAAAACCCCCCAAAACGGGGGGGCCGGGGGGGCCCGGGAAAGGATTTTTTTCCCCAAAAGTCCCCCGGGAATTTTTGGGAACCCCCCCGAGGAGGGAAATAATCCCCCTTTCTTACCCGTGGGGGGGGGGCCCCGGCCCCCCCATTTTATTGGAACCCCCCCCCCCCTTTTTGGTTCCCCCCGAAGGCCGCCCTTTTCAGATTTTAGGAAATTGCCCCCCCCCCCCCTCCTCCCGAAATTCAGAGTTTTTTTCGAACCGGAAAAAAATTCTTTTTCCGCTCAGTAAATCAAACCATCCCGCCCCACCATCCTCCCCTTCTTTCCGCCTTCCCCCCGCCCGGGAAAACCTCAAGGGGGGGGGTTCCTCGCGAAGGAAAAAGGGAAATTACAAAGCCCTTTCCCTCGGGTGGCCCAACAAAAAAAATCGCCGGCAGAAGATTTGTTCTTTTTCCCCCCCCCAAAGTTCTCCCGGACGTTGCCTGTCGTAATGAAATAAATTTTTTTCCCGCTTTTAAAATAATCCTTGAGGCAAAAAAAATTTTGCCCCCAAATCCTCAAGGCGAAATCCCCAAAAATACCCAGCAAAACGGCCTTGGGGAAAAAAAACCTTTTTGGGGCGGGAAATTTTTGTTTTTTCCAAATTTTCCGTGGATAATAAGAAAAAGCCAGCATAAAATACAACACATTGGATATACCCAAAACCCCTCTTTGGGCCGCCCCCGTGGGGGGCTTCGCGCCTCTCCTAAGAATGAGAAAAATTCGCCCCCCCCTTGTCCCGAAGCCGCGGGCCCCCCCCCGGACACAAGGCAAAGAGCAATGCCCCCACCCCCCCTTTTCCCCCCCGAAAATCCCCCAAGGTTGTTTTCCACGGGGGGAAAAAAAATTTCTTTCGCCGCAGGCCCGGGGGGAAAAACCTTTCGCCTCCTCCTTTTTTCCGCCCCCGACCTTTCCCCCTTGGGCGTTCCCCCCCGAAAAGAGGAAAAGGCCTAATTCCCCCTTCGGGTGCAAAAACAGCGGGGGGCCCGAGGGAAAAGAAAATTAAATTCCCCCCCAAAAAAAGGTCCCCCCGAAAAAAAAATTCAAACCAAAAAAATTCGGGGGTTTTTTGTTTCCCCCGGCAAAAAAGTTTTCCCCCCCAATGAAAGCTTTTTTTGGCGTTCCCCCCAGGGGAAAAATCAAAAAATAAAACCCCCTGGGGAAAAAAAAAATTTCCTGAAGGCGAAAAAATTTTCAAAAAATTTTTCGAAAATCCCGGAAAACCCCACCCAGAAAACCGAAGGGGGAATAAAATTCTTAATATTCAGAATATTAGGTCATGGCCCCCTATGGAAAAAAAAAATCCCCCGGCCCCCCCCCCTTTTGTCCCCGAACGTGCGGGGGGGGCCCCCAAAAATTGGGGAAAATGGCCCCCCTCCCCCCCAAATCTCCCCCCCTTTTTTCTTTTCCCTCCCTCACCTTCCCAAAAAACTGGAAATTCTCCGCCGCCAAAGGGGTCCGAAACCTATTCCCCCCCCCTTTTTTTTTCCCCTTCCCCCCCGGGGGACCCCCCCTGCAAAGGGTCGAAAATAAAATAAGGGGGAAAAATAATTTTTTTTTGCCTTTCCCCCAGGAACAAAACGGCCCGGGCGGGAAAAAGAATTTTTTTCCCCAAAGTCCCCGGTGATCCACTTCTTGGAAGTTTTTACCACTAATGCTTTGCTCAAGGTAACAACAGTACTGAGTTGTTTCCTTTACTTTAGCTCTCAAGCCAATTTCATTGGAAAAAAAATTGTTCGCTTTGCTCTTCCTTTGACCTTAGTATTTCCCCCGTCTTTTCCAAGGGGCCCCCCGAGAAACATTGCCCCGCCCCCCCCCCCTCCCCCCTTCCGTCCAGGTTTTGTTTTTTCCCCACGGGGAATAATCCTTTCGGCGGCAAGACGAAAAAACTTTTCCCTCCTCCCCTTTTCCCTACCCCCTGCCGGGGCGTCACAAAAAACCCCTTTTTTTCTCCCCGGCCCCTTAAAAAAAAAGAAAAAAAGAGACAGTTGGAAAAAACAACAACTTAAGTAGGTGACGAGTTGATTCCCTGCTATTTCCTGTCCCCCCAAACAGGGCTTTCCCTCGGGGGGGTTCCCGAGGTGGATATTTCCCCTTTTTAAACCTTTCCGTTTTCCTCCAACCGTTTTTTTTAAAGCCGGGAAAATGGCCCCCCCCTTTTGCCCCGCCAGGAAACCAGGGCCCCCCAGTCCACCCGCCCCCCCGGGGGGGAAAAAAAAAAAAACTTTAAAAGAAAGGGGGTTCAACAAAGATCTAAGGCTTTTCCCCCCCTTCCGGGCCCCCAACCTGTTCTGCGGCGGGGGGGAAGGAATTTTTTATTTTTTCCCGAAGTTAACAAAATATAAAAACAAAATAGAAAATTTTTTTTTCACCCCCGCCCAAAAGTCCCCAACCCCCTTGGGAGGCCTTTATAAAATTTGGGTTTTTCCCCCTTCAAGGAAAAAAAAAATTTCCAATAACAAAGCCAACGCCCTGGGGGAACCTTAAGGGCCGGAAAATTTTTCAATTTCTCCGAAATCCCCCCAACCCGGACCCCGAGGGGGGGGGGCTCCCCCCAAGAACCTCTTTGCCCCCCGGGGTGGGGGCCGGGCCCATTAAATGAAAAAAAAAAAAAGTTCGTCCCCCCCCCTTGGGTTTCCCCCTAAGTGGGGGCGGGGGGGGCCCCCCGGAAAAAGAAAAAAAAATTTGCGCCCTTTTTATATATATATAATTCCAAGCCCCTTTTTTTTTTCAACGGGGGACCCCCCTCCGGGGCAAAGCTCCCCCGAAAAAAACTTCCCCCTCTTTTTTCTTTTTCCCGGCCCCCGGGGAAACCCCCTTCGCCCCCAACGGAGTTTCGAAAAGAAGTGGAAAAAAGCTTTTTCCCCTGCGAAACAAAAAACAACAAAAATCCTCAACAAAAAATGTAATTATTTTCCCCGAAGTTGTTTTTGGGGGAAAAATTTTTCGGAAAAAAATAAAAATTTTCCCCCCCCCGCCCCAAGGGTTTCTCCCCACCTCTCCTGGAAAAAGTCTAATGGGGGCGGGGGTCCTTTCTCAAAAAGGGAAAAACAAAATGCCCGCCGAACAAAAGCCCCCACCGCTTTTTGGAAACCCCCTTAGGCGCCGGGAAAAAATCTCTTGTGTTTTTTTCCCAAAAAATTTTTCGAAAATCCCCAAAACCCGGGGGAAACCCCCCGAAGGGGGCAAAAAAGCCCCGAGGGAAAAATTCCCGCCCCCCCCTCCAAAAAAATATTGAAAAAAAAAAAATTTTCGGCCCCCTTTGTTTTTTCCCCGGACCCGGGGGCCGCGAACAGAAAAAAATGTGCCCTTTTCCCCGGGAAAAATCCCAAGGGGGTTTTTTTTTTTAACGGGGGAAAATTTTAATCCTTTTTCGGGGCGCCCAAAAGCCCGGAAAAATAAGAAACCTTCCTCCCCTCTTTCCGTTTCTCCCCTGGCCGAAAAATACCCTTTTCCCCGCCTAGCCAGTGGAAGAAGGTGGGCCCAACAAGGTGGTCTTTTTCTGGTCCCCCCAAAAAGGGCTTTTTTGGTTCCTAGAAGGGTTTTTTCCCCCGGAGGAAATTTTTCTTTTTGGGGAACCCCTTTTCGTCCCAAATAACCTTAGAATAAAGCGGGGGGAAAAAAAAAAGGGCTTGCCCCCCAAAGGGACCGGGGAGCCAATCTCCGCCCCCGGGTAAAAAACTTAAGAGTCCCTCCCCAAAAAAGGAAAAGAAGCCCTTTCCACCTTCCGAGGGGCCCCCCCAAAAAACCATAAAAATTCGGACCGGGGGGCGAGAGCAAGAGTTTCCAAATAATGTTTTTTTGGAAAAGTTTTCTCCCGAAACATAAGAAAAATTTTTTTTGTCCCCGCCAGGGGTCCCCCCCAACCCCTGAAGCTTTATTGCGGTTTTCCCTTTTCCCTCAGGGGAATCAACTTGCCCCGGCGGGCCTTGGCGACTTTAAAAGGCCCGGAAAATTTTTTTTTTTTTTTTTTCCCCCAATTTTCCCGAAATTCCCCCAAAAACCCCCGGAACCTAGTGGGGGGGCCCCAACCGCTCTTTTTACCCTTGGGGCACCCCCCGGCCCCCCCCCCCATAAAAAATCCGCCCGGCCCCTTGGGGTTTTTTTTTTTTTCCCCCCCGGAAAAAAAAAAACCCGGCCCGAAAGAAAAATTTGCCCCCTTTTTTTCCCAAAGTCCAAATGCTTTTCGCAACGGGAAAATTTCCTCCGCCCGCCCAAACGAAGGCGGAAAAAAAAACCCCTTTCCCCTTTCTTCCCTTTTTTCCCCTCCCCAGCGAAAACCCCCCTTTTTTCGCCCTCCAGAAACCGCCCAGTGAAGAAAAGGGGCCCCCAGGGGGTTCCCCCTTTTTTTTCTTTTTGTTCAAAGGCCGGGCCCCCCCCCCCGGGGTTTTTATTTCCGGGAAGGGATTTTCCCCGAAAAACTTCTCCGGGGTCCTTAACGTGCTTCGAAAAAGGGGAAACCTTTGGGACCCTGGAAAAGGGGGGGGGCCCAACAGGAAAAAAACTAAAAGCCCCTTTTTTCCCCGCCCGGGGAAAACCCCCTTTTTTTTTAGAGGTTTCCCCCCCCCGAAAAGAGTAAGCCTTTTCCTTTTCCGGGCCACAAATAAAACATTTCGCCCGGGGGCGGACAAAACGAAAAAAATAATTTGTTCCCCAGTTTGGTCCCCCCGGGTAAAAGCCCCCCCCGGGTTTCCCGGGGCTCCTTCCCCCCGGGGGGCCCCCCAAAGTTTCCCCCCCGCCCCCCTCCGCTCCCCGGGGATAAAAAGTAAATCGTATTTTTTTCACCAAAAAAGTTTTTTTTTTTTTATTTTTTTCTAAAAGTCCCCCCCATTGCTTCTTTTCCAGGGGGGATAAGGTATAAAACCCTTCCTGCCCCCTGGGTGGGTTTCTAAAGGGGCCAATCCCACCCTGGTTTTTGCCCCCCCAGGGTTCAACCTTTTTTGTCCCAACCATCACCCTAAAAGCCCAAAAACTTCCCCAAGAGTTGGCCCCCCTTTGCCCCCCCCCCCTTCTAGAATTAACCGAAAAATCCAAAAAAAAAAAAATCCCAAAATTTGTTTTAAAAATAACCCCCCCCCCGTTGCAGGGGGCCGGCCCCCCCCCGCCCCGCGCCTTTTTCGGCGTGCCCCGGGGAGCAGAAAGCCGCAAAGGAAAAAGAAGGGAAAAAGGGCCCTCTTAACCTTTTAATAATTTCGTGGAAAATTTCGAAAAAAAAATTCACTTTTCCAAAAGGTCGACAAGAACCCTTTTGGAAAACCCCCTTAGAAAAAAAAACAAAAAAGAAACCCAAAAAAAAAAAAAATTTTTTTTCCCTTTTCCAAAACTTCCCCAAACAAGGCCCAAAAAAGAAGCAGCCCAAAAAGACCCCCCCAAATTACTTAAAAGGTTCTTTTTTTCCTTGGCTTTGCCCCTTGCTTTTTCCCGGGGTAAAAAAGTTTTTGAAAGCCAATTTTTTGGAAAAGTCCCCCCCCCCCCTTCCCCCTTTTTTTTTCCCGGGGCCCCCTTTTCCTTCCGGTGGGGTAAGAATCCTCCCTTTGGGGGAAAAAAATTCCCGGAAAAACCCAAAAAAAGTTTTTTTTAAATCTTTTTTAAAAAACTCCAAAAAAGGCAAAGCCCCAAAAAAAAGACCCTAAAAACTTAACAAAAATTTGGGGGGGGTTTTTTTTCCCCCCGGCCCCCCCGCCTCTAAAATCCTTTGTAGGTAAAAAAAAAGAAGGAAAATGGGGCCCGCCCCTAACTTTCCTCCAGAAGGTTTTTCTTCCCCCTCCCATGTGTTTCTGCGGATAAATTCTCCCCGGGGGGGCCCATTATTAAAGCGCCCGAAAAAAACCTTCCTTCTCCCCCCCCTTTTTTTCGTTTGTCCCTTCCCCCAGCCCCGAAAAACCGCCTTTTTTGGGGGCCTTACCGACCAGTTTTTGGAAAGGAGGAGGAAAAGTCGTCGCGGATGGTCCCCGCCCCCCCCCGAGGTTAAGCCCCTCGGCCCTTTTTCCGAGGGGGGAAAATCCAAGAACTGCCGCCCCTCCGGTCCCCCCCCCTTTTTTGAAAATGCGTTTTAAAAAGCGGAAAAAAAAATATTTTTTTCCCGCCCGCTTTTTATCCAGGGAGGACAGGCCAAACCCCCCCCCGCCCCGGGGGGGTGAAACTTTTTCGAGGTCCCGTAAAAAAGAAAGGAAAGCCGCCCCCTTTTATTTTCGCCCCTCAAAAGGCAAACAAAATCCCGCGCCCAGGGGGAGAAAAATTATCCCCCCCAGAAGGGTTTTTTTGGATTTCCCCCCCCCGATTTAATCGTAAAAAATTCCGCTTAAGTTTTTTCCAAAACCCTTGGCTTTAGGGGCTTCAAGATGGGCCCGTTTCCTTCAGGGAAAGTCAACCTTGCCCGCCTCCTTTTGGTTCCCCCTTTAGCGGGGAAAAATTTTTTTTTTTTTTCAAATTTTTTTTCCCCCCGAAATTTCGAAAAAAAACCCCCGGATTTCCCGCACAAAAAACAAAAAGGGTTTTTGGTCCCTTTATTACTTCCTGTCCAAAACCGGCCCACACAAGCCAGAAAACCCTGAGAGAGAACCTTTCTAGCAACTATAGGGGGAGGCTTTGGGCCCCCCTGCCCCTACGCAGTGAAAATCCCGAGAAAAAGAAAAAGAATTTTGCCCCGCCTAAACTCCAGAAGTTTTTTCCTTCCCGCTTCCCCGCGCCAAAACCCTTTGGGAAAAATCTTTTCGCCTGCAGGCGGGTGGGGGGGAAAACACTCTCTTCCCCCCTTTTCCCCCCCCTCCAAACCAAAACCCTTTGGGTGTTTTTTTTTTTTTCGCCCCCTTAAAAGACCGAGGACGGAGAGGGCAGGTTTTTTTTTTCCCTTTTTTTTGTCCTCCCCACCCCTCAGACCACCATATACATTAGCCATCGCCCAAAATATCCACGAAGGGGAAAATTTTCCCCTTCCCCGAAAATTACTACACTTGCCAAAATTTAAGACTCTTATTTCACAAGCCACTCTTTCCTATAGTCACTTGTCTTGATCACCCGGCCCCCCCGGGGGTCAACTTCATTTTCCTGAACCGCTGCCTCTACGTCAGGAGCTTTTTTCTCTTTCTCAACTAGGCTGACGCGTTCTCGCCTCCTTCTACAATGAAACGTAAAAAACGGAAATTTTTTTAATTTCCCCAGAGTTTTTGGGGATAATTCTCGAAAAATTCCCGCGGTAATAATTTTTTTTTTTTCCCCCGGCCACTTTAAACGTTTCACCCCACTGAAAAGGCTTACATGGGGCCCCCCCACCCCCGTTCGCCCCTCAAAAGGGACACCAAAAATAAAAATTCCCAAGCCCTTCCCAAAAAAAACGGCCCCACCCTTTTAAGTCGAAATTTTTTTTTCCATTTCGAAATCCCGTTGGTGGGCACTCTAACAAACCTTGAACGTTTTAAACTCCTTTGCACTAAAAAGTTAAAATTTTTTCCTCCTTTTTTCGCACCTTTTTTTTTAAAAAATCGAGAGGTTCCCAAAAGATAATTAACCAAACAAACAAACTCAAACAAAACCTTTTCGTCAGTTTCTTGCCCCTCCCCTTTTTTTGCTTGCCAAAATAAAATAAAAATGACATTAAGGTTTCTTGGCATCGTTTTGAAGGAAAAAAAAAAAAAAACCAAACTTTTTACGCCAGCAAGCCCACCCCCCTCCCTATTCCCCCCTGGCCCCCCCCCCCCGCTTTTGGGTATAATTATTTTTTTTTTTGTTTTTTAAATGAAAGAATTCAAATAAAAAATAAAAGCCCAAAAAAAAAAGGCCAACTTTTCCCCCGGTAACGCCCCCCCCATCACCGGAAAAGTTTTAGGGGGGCGCCGGGGGTTTTTTGGGAAAAAAAAAAAAGCCTTTTTTTTGGGGCCAAAAGGGCCCTAAGTGTTTACTGAAGGGAAAAAATGCTCAAAAAGCGGCTTTTCGTTTTCCCCCGGAAAATTGGAAAGGGACCCCTCGAACCCCAAACCCTTTACCAAAAACACCCCCCGGGGGCCCTGGCGTAAAAAACGAAAAACGGGTTCGTAACAAATTACAAACGAATTTCGGAGCGGGATTTCTTAATCCGCGCACGCCCTGTTAACCATAATGAATGGCCCCCCCAAGTTTTTGTTCCCCTCTCCCAGTTCTTCCCCCCCCCTCAAAGCGAACCGGCTTTTAAGAAAGCCCCCAAAAAAATTTTTTGGGAGTTTTGCGACCAGTTCCCTGGAAAACCCCCTAAAATATAAATTCCCATCCCCTCTTTTTTTTTTTTTTCTTTCCCTCCTTTGACAAGAGGGAAGGGGGCAAGAAAAAAACCCTGGCCCCCCCCCTAGCCGTTTTTTTGTTTTAAACCGGGGCGCCGCCGAAAATCCACCTTACGGACTCCCCCCCCCAATGCGCCCCCCCCACCCAAAAAAAACGGGGGTCCCGTACTTCCCCCCCGCGGCCCCCCCCGCCCGCTCAAAATTCCCACTGAAGAAATTTTGCCGAGTTTCCTAGGGGGCCAAAGCCCAAAAGCCCCCCTGCCCCCCGCCGCCAATGGGGGGGCCCGGGTTCCCCCGCCCCTTATGGGGGGCTTCACCAGAAAAAGGGGTTTTGGGGGCGGGTTTATGAAAGAGACAATAAAAAACTCCCAACCCCCCGGCTTTCCCCGGTGTCCCCCCACAATAAAAGCCGAAAACGAGACAACCCCGAAAGGGTGGTGAACATCTTCTCTAGCCGCATAGCGCATCCATATTTTCTTTGTACAACTTTCTGACCATAGACTTAAACGCTATGCTAATTTTGGCTTGTACTATGCTGTTGACCATCTGCTCTTAAGTCCCAACCACATGCTCCGTTACCCTCAACATCAAGTCTTACATCTTCCAATTCGGACGCTGGTTAACACAAGATGGAATGGTTTCTTACCCACAAAAAAAAAAATCCTCAATAATCCTTTTGACACCAGACAGTGGGATCACAAAGAAATTTTCGCACTTGTCTATAAACCTTACATACGCGAGCGCCCCTTTTAAGCTACGCCTGCCCACCATGGGCTCAATACTATCACAATCGATTTACATTAAGGTGTAAATAGTACAAAACATAGCATTAAGAGCAATCATAGATTCTCTTCCCACCACACGAACTACTGACTTTTAATCGGAAACAAAAAATACTCCTTTAAAGGACCACTTGGGCATACAAGGGCTCTGAATTTTAAAGTAAAACTTCGGCCCCTGACCAGCAGCCATTACACTTTTCCATTCATAACACCGGCCCCTAGAGCAATAAAAAAATCACGATCCTTATATTACTTATGCATTTTAAAGCCCTTTTTAATAAAACACATGCGAACAAATAGCACACAGCCTAATACCACCACACTGAAACTCGTTCCTAAGAGCCCTCCTTCAGGAATTACTATGGAAGAACACACTGGACCGAAGGGCAAAAGTGTGATTGACTAAAGGTCATTATAGAACATCACCTCTCCCTCCTAGAATATGAACATAAATTTAACTTAGGCCTAAATCCATTCCGTTCGTGGTGCACGCCGCTCGAAGAAAACGTGGGACACCTTATACTAGCCTTCCAGGCCTTCACGATCCAAAGACAGACTCACAGCATCGCCGGCGTCAGGAATCTTTGGTCCCGTCATGGCCGTTGTGGCATTGTGTGTGCGTGAGTTTGTGTTTCGTTCTACAGTTTGTTTTCTGATCGAAAACTTTGCGAGTTTAATATATATATATATATATATATATATATATATATATATGTGCATATATATATATATATATATATATATATATATATATATATATATATATATATATATATATATATATATATATATATATATATATATATATATATATATATAAATATATATATATATATATATATAATATATATATATATATATATATAACTATATATATATATATATATATATATATATATATATATATATATATATATATATATATATAATATATATATATATATATATATATATATATATATATAAGGCATACTCCGTCGCGCGAAGGTTAGTCGCCGACTCACATACGAGGAGACGCTGGTTCAAATCCTCATAGCAGTTGGAGTTTATCTACCTGGGGGCAGGAGTAAAACTCGACTGCGAACATGTTGGTGGCGCTGGTTTAGGATAGCCAGCCTTAAAGTTCGATTTCTATTGGTCGACGCATCATCTTCCTTCTATAGAGGATAAAGCACATTAAAAAGTAAGTATATATATATATATATATATATATATATATATATATATATATATATATATATATATATATATATATATATATATATATATATATTTTACAACTATATATGTTATATATATATATCTATATATATATATATATATATTTTATTTTATTTTAATCAATTTTTTATATTTATTTTGCAGTTATCTCGATTCTTATTGCCTTAATACTGTATCCTGTTTACTTTGCGCAAGAATTAGCATTAGGTAAGTAGTAATATTATTATTATTATTATTATTATTATTATTATTATTATTATTATTATTATTATTATTATCTGTGTAAAATAAATTTCATAGTATGTAAATATGCGTCAATATTCAGTTTGAACCCGTTGTTCCCATGTAAGCATGTCAGTCGCTACGCAGAATAGTGTGATAATGAAATAATTATTATTGATATTGAAATTATTGTTATTAGATTTAGTAATAATATTTGTTGTTGTAAATGGTAGTACTATAGCACATACTTTTAGTACATTTCGAATTTTTTTTGAAGTGTATGAAGATTTCTAAAAAACTTAAAGTTCCTACTAATCTTTTTCAGATACCTTTGTGTATGAGTATTAATACTATGTTTAATTACTATAGCTGTTTAAAATAAAAGCTGAAAAGAAACTGCATCATTATCTAGCCTGGGTAAACATAAAAATGCGTTAGCGTAAGGAACAATAATTCTGTATTGAATGAGAATTTTTTTATTGAAGTCGTTATTTGAAGTTAGGATGGGGAGTGGGGATGTCCCTAACATTTTGGTATCAAGCTTTCGTATTATTAACCCAAGGAAATGATTGCAGAAATAACAAGAACTTAGAGAAAAAATTATAATTGTTATAATTGTTGGGCCTGTCATAAGAACACTAAAAATGCATTTAATGTTTGTTTTTTTTTTTTTGATAGTTCTCTAATATGGAAGGAATATAAGCTTTGGATATAAAAACTGGATAAAGAAGCATTATCTTTAGAATTCTTAGATACCCAAGAGAATGTATCCCTAAGTAAATAAAATAATAATAATAATAATAATAATAATAATAATAATAATAATAATAATAATAATAATAATAATAATAATAATAATAAGGGAATTATACTGGGATAGCGGATGGAAAATATCCGGTAGACATTACAAATATACCACAAAAATCCAAAAAAATATGTGGTTTCACCAAATTGAAGTCTTATATTAAGTTTCGGATGTTATTTCTTTGATACTTAAGTTAAGATACTTACTTGACTGAGTTAAATTTGTAGGTACTGAAACGTCACCCAAAGTAGAAAACAAAGTTTGAATTTCACAAATGATATTTTTGGTTCTAGGCGAATTTGTCAACATTTACAATTCATCTTGAACAATTTTTCTAAGATATCTGAACTATCATAAGCAGGGTTGTGGAGTCGGAGTCGGAGTCGGGGAGTCGGTAATTTTGAAGAGGGTGGAGTCGAGTCGGGTCGGTAATTTTTGAAAGGTGGAGTCAGGTCGGAGTCAGTAGTGAGGGTCAGGTCAGGTCAGGGGTCAGTAACTTTCAAGATAGTAGAGTTGGAGTCAGAAAATTTTGAACTGACCAAGTTGTGAATTGTGTTTCTGTGGGTGACTTCAATCACTTCATGCAAGTTCACTGACTTGCGACTTCCACATCTCAAAATGCAATGGCAAACTTCGAAGTTTTTTAACCTGTACTTTATGTTTCAATTTGAATTATATTCTAATAAATTCAACCTTCAACCTTATACCATCTATATTTAAGATGCTGAAGAAATAAAAAACTCCATGGTACAGAGAATTTCTCTCATTGACAATGATATTCTACTAGCTGCTGTTTATATTGATCCTATCTACAGGGTAAGCCTAACTGAATCAACAACAAAAAGCTTAATCTACACTTTGCAATTTGGTCATTTGTATTAAAGGGTTGCAGGAAGTTCAAGAAGAAAAGGAAACATCTTGTAAGTGATGAAACTACAACTATCCCCATTACTACCTTCTCAAGTCATTTTCAGAAAGCTCAGAAGATGAGTATGAAAAGCTTCTAAATATTGAAGAGCTTAGTCGAAACGTCAACTGCTCTATCTCAAAACAAGTTAGCGTTGAACGGCTTTTCTGCTCTTCGCATTATAAAATCAGACCTAAGAGGAAAATGAAGGAGGACCTGGCAGATGCTATTATATATATATATATATATATATATATATATATATATATATATAACTATATATATATATATATATATATATATATATATATATATATATATATATATATATATATATATATATATATATATATATATATATATAAATAATATTTATATATATATATATATATATATATATATATATATATATATATATATATATATATATATATATATATATATATATATATATATATATATATATAAATTATTTTTTTTTTTTTTTTTTTTATCTTAAACTATATTTTATTTCTATATTTTGTTTGTTTATTTTGTCCCGACAACTGAAGATTTTTTTTTGGTAAATTTTCGTATATAACTCGTTTAAAAAGTTAATTACGAAAGTAAATAAAAATCTCTATTTCGTTTTAAATGAATAAAATAATTATAATTATAATTATTTTTTCAAAATTACCTATCTTCAAAATTTGTTTATAAATAGTGGCCCGTCGCGCGTGAGAGCTCCTTTATTACCGACGCTTTGAACCAATTCAATAGCGACAGGCCGCTATAGTAAAGAACATCGAGAGCGTTCTTTTAAACCTCTCGCGCTCGCGTATATTATTTTTTTCCAAAACAATGTCTTTGGGTACATTGCCGACTCTAACGAAGCAGAAAATTTACAACCTCCTTGATTTCGAAGATGTGTTCAATCTTTCATCCGTTTTTCACTTTTCATCTATTTTTCATCAAGAAACATTTGAGATCTATCACCTCCAAAGAAATTTTCTCATCGATGGAAACGTTCTCGACCTGGATAAGTTTTTAACGTTTTCGGAAATAAAGAAGGATCCGAGCCTTTTCACAACCTCTCTTGGACGCGT
>JABUQX010103773.1:0-5000 GCA_015478945.1 Trachelipus rathkii
GTCTTCTTCTTTTTTACCTCTATGTCATGCTGCTACCTCTTAGTGACTGAAAACATCTTTCTCAGGGGCAAACCCCTCCCGCCTCCTTATCTTCAAAAAGATTTTCTCTCATGACAACTATAAGTTACCTTTAATGAAGCAACGTTACGATCCTGTTAATTAGCTTCTCATTCATCTTCTTGATCTCTTCTGAGCTTATGAACACTCGGTTCCCCCAGCCAAATCACTTAATGAATATACTTTGGAAACCATCACACAATCATTTAACGTGTCTCCATGTCTGAAAATCACGATTCTCCGTCTAGCCTTACCTCCATTAGGATCAAATAATCTTCTCTCTATTTTTTCATCAGCTTCATAATTCACAAATGTTTTTCTTTTCAAAACGGTTGCTCACCCACGGACGCGGTTCGGTCCCGACATGATGTAAACTGTTGGTCGCTTTCTCTTTTGCAAACAATACAAAGCATTAGTCATTGATAGTGAAACAGAACCATCTCGCAACCTTTGATTGGACCTGCATATTTTCTAGATACTAGTAAAGTATAAGTTCAATTTAATAGCTGGATACTTAAAAAAAACAATAACGAAAAAAATAACAAACTTAACCAAACAAACGCTTTCGTTTTAGAAAAGGATTCATTCACATGCCTTTAATTCAAACACCTCTTTATTATTATAGATTCAATCCACTTGGTTCTTTCTTAGGTCTCCCTCCCAGCCGCCTCATAACTTTGAAGTCCAATAACCCAGCCGACGTGTTTAAAAATCAAATAGGAACTTACACATTCTAATACATTCACTTTAAAAACCCTTCTTTATCGTACTTTTATATGTAAATCAATGATGACCAAGCGGTTTCAAAGCTGAATTTACTATTAGGAACAAATTTTCTAAACAGCCAAATGTTGGGTTTGAGACAAAAATTCTCTCTCTATTTATTTCCTTCCTGCTTAATATCTCAATGCCTCTTATTCCAATATAACCACAAAAACAAAACCATCCTAAAACACACCTCTATACAAGCAAAAGAAAACAACAAAACAAATTCAATAAACACGACACACAAAAAAGGCAACTTCAATAACCTACTAGAGTAGGTGATAAATGTTTTCATTCTGCCGCTAAAAGAAAGACCAGGGCAAAAGTCCAAACAAAATTGATTCTCAACAATGGTCCGGCCCCTTTAAAGTGAAGCAGTTAGTAACACGTTTTCAAATTAAATTCGCTCTTACAATGCTTAAAAAACATTCCTAAACGTTTCATTGTCTAAATTGGAATATGATTAAAGATCCACAAAGTCTTAGAGCTGATAGTGAAAGAACCGATTTCTAACAACCAACCCCAAGCGCGTTCTTGTACCATCTATAAACCCCCCCCCCTCCTAATATCATTGCACAAATTCAAAACCCTCCCCAACCTATTTCCGCGACACCATCTTTATTTTGACAACTCCTACCCTTCCCTTGCAATCAACACGGACTTCAGTAGAAACCCTTTTAACGCCCCCTCCCTTATCCCAAACCACACCATTCTTCGCCCTCTGCGATTCCTCTTTCCTCCCCAAGTTCAAACTGATCTAACTCTAAAAACCCCGCGACCCCACCTCGCTTTCCCTTTTTCTTCCAACTCAACTTCATGATTCACCTCCTTCCCACCCGTCGGCTGCACCACGGCGCAAAGGCGCAATATCGTTTCTCCTCCTTTCCTATTTCTTCTCAAACACATTCTCCTCTTGCTACTACAACACCATGCCCACTTACCTACGTCCATCTCCTCACCGTCTCAAGCACAACCTCCATTCAACTCTTTCCAATCTACATTCTGAAGATCAACCTCTCCACTCTAAAGCACGTCACATCTTGCCTGCCCGCGCTCATCCTAACCATCATCTCCGAACCCCCGGACCACTTTCTCTTGTTTTCACTTCTGATCTCTCGCCTTGCTCCCCTCGCGCAAAACGCACCTAACCTTTCAAAGGTTTCCGTACCCCCACCGACTATACCTCCCTAAACATATCTTTTTCGAATCGATGTCTCCTTCACCACAACCTTTCAAAACATGCACGCCGAAAAAATTCACAATATAAAACAATCTCTCGCATCCACCACCACCTTACTAAACTCATCACTTCAAAGTAGTGATGGAACATGAACATCCGCCATCCCGCATTTCGCATCCGCAGACATCCGCATTATAATTGACATCCGCATCCGCATGCGTCCTCTTTGAAAAATGAGGATGTTGCGGAATGCTTTGTCTACTGTTTTTTTAAAATGCAATAATCAAATAATTTAATGTCCACTCTTTATCATGGGAGTTTATGGGGAATAATTGTAATTTTTGAATTTCGAAATTTCAGTGATATATATACTATAATATATACTACTATATATAATTCACTATATATATATCTATATATATATATATATATTTAAGTATATATATAAGATATATTATATTATTATTGATATTATTACTACTTATCTATAGTAGCAATCTAAGGCCGTGTAACAATGGAGACCAGATGAAGCGGAGAGAGGTGAAGAGGGAGCGGCTCATAGTAGGAGGTGGGCTTAGAAGCTTATGCAAAGGCAACTGATAGATGAATATGAAGGGAAGCAAGAAGAAGGATTTTTAAGAGTTGGCACCAAGAACGTTATAGAGGAGCGAAGAAGTAGCAGTAATGTTTAATAACATCCAAACGACAAATACTGGAGCAAACATTGTACAGCTAACCGGCGATAAAAACAAAAAGATGGATACGCAGTAACTTTGATGAAGGTTGGTTGAATGTGGGCAGGTCGCAAGTCGGAAGAGGAAAGGGGAGAAGAGAGGAGGATGGGAGAAACGTCAGAGGGAGATAGAGGAAGGATGATGGATGATTTCGGGAGGAATCAGAAGTGGCCTCCAGACTCAAACAGAAAAATCTCCTTGGTGAGGATGGATAACATATGTGGACGTTGGCTGAGGGAGTGGAGGAGAGGGGGCTGAAATGCCTTGATGCGCGAGATCTCTCTGAAACGCAACGTGCCTTTTGGGGCTGGAGAGTTAGCAAGTGCGCGACAGGTTTGGGAAGGGGTCACATAATAGTTTTTCCCCATTATTATAAAAGGCAAAGTGCCGACGGGGATGCACGGCAGCGAAATTGTAAAAAATTATACGCAGGTGAATCTCAACAATGGGATTTCCACATGGCGCGAACGTTTATAAATGAAAGAATATTAGTGATAAAAACGCAATAGGAGCCCAACAAAGAATAGAGGCAACGCATTGCGGTGCCAAAGCAGCAGTATGGGAGACAGGTGGTAGGTAGAAGTACGAACATATTTTAATGGTTCTGCATTGTATAATGATGACAGGAACAGACCAATGGGAATACAATAAAAGGCATATACTCGCCTCATAGACCTGCTGAGAAAAACAGTTTGATTCTGTAACCCGAGCAAAAAAGCTGTGGAGAGTTCCGCGAGAGGATTAGAGAAGGTTGCAGGCAGAATATTAGAGGCAGTAATAAATACACACGTGAATAGCATAAGTACATGTTAGAGATATGCTAGAAAAAGAGGGAATAGGTTGAGGTAAACACCTAGGAAGTAAGCTGCAAAGGTCAGTGTGCGTGCTCGCCGATCACTGGTTTACATCGGCCGTATTTTGTGAAAAGAGCATATAGAAAAGGATTGCAGAACGAATTTAGAGGCAGAATTGACCGGGAGAATCCGATGGCACCGCATACGAACTGCAGACTGATTTGGAAGTGTTTTGAGGTGGAAGGAAGGTGGGGCAGGTGGTAATGCAAATGGTGGTTCCTATAATCTGAAATATCTACAATAGGCAAAGCTGCCATAACAATTGAAAAAACCCAGCCAGCGCTCATAATGTAAGCAGCATGACGTAACGATAAACGCTTATTTAAATGCATTGCATGTGTAATAGCATAGTTTCTCTCTAATGTAATTACAGTAAGAGTATAAACAGAGAGTTCAGAGCTCAAAACGCCAAAAAATCCAGCAATTCTACATCCAGTAGACATTTGCCAAGGAATAGCATACATTCTAAATTCTCCTAAAGTTGAAGCATCGACTATGGCTAAAAATCCTGAAAAGAAAATATAATATTTTAATCTTGTTTGAAACAGCTGAATAATATGATTTTAGTAATTAAAAGAGAAGAAAACTATTAAAAATATTCTTACCTAAATATATGCCCATAAAAAAATCTGCTAAGGCCAAATTTGTGACTAGAAAACGAGGAACATCCATTTTAGCTCTAGCAAAGATTAGAACTACAACAACAACACCATTTCCAAGAAGAGCAAGTAGAAAGACAATCCAAATGCCACATCGGAGGGTCCACCAGTCAAATAAATCTTTACAAGGCATAAACGGACCTAATAGTTGATATAATAAATCAAAATAAGATTTGAAACAAAAATAATCTTAGATTAATAATATTTTAAATAGCGGGAATATGAAATTCAAGATAATTTTTTTACTCTTTTAGTTATTTTGGGGGTTTGATTTCTCAATGTTAAAATGAATAAAGGTGGTGCATTTTTTATGATAATTCTCTCTCTCTCTCTTCTCTCCTCTCTCTCTCTCTCTCTCTGCTCTCTCTCCTCATCTGCCTCTCTCTCTCTCTCTCTCTCTCGCTCTCTCTTCTCATCCTCTCTCTCTCTCCACACACCATACACACACACACCACACCACACACCCCCACACACACACGCCGCACCACACTACACACACACATACAGAGCAGGCGGAGACTCACACGCGCATGCGCACACGCACACGCACACGCACACGCACACGCACCGCCACGCAGCACCGCATCAGCTGCACACGGCACACGCTACACACATGCACACATACATACATATATCGTATATATATATATGTATATATTATATATATATATATATAATATATATATATATATGATATTATATATATATATATATGATATATATATATATATATATATTATGATATATGTAT
>JABUQX010103773.1:25000-27403 GCA_015478945.1 Trachelipus rathkii
TTATAATAGAAATAAGGTTCAGTTATTAAACACGTTCTACATTTATAAGATTTTGTAAATATTTTAGACTTTAAAATTAAATTAGTTACCCTTCATTTCTAAAGAAGTACGAATAATTTTGACTTATTCCACTAAAATTTATTTCATTCGATTATACAAATAATATCTAAGATTTAGTTCTTTATATTCATTATACTAATTGTTGAAACTTCTTCAAGGAATATATGAGGCACTAGATTTTAGGATTTCAGAAAGCAGCTGGAGTGGATCTCTAGCTCTTCTCACTGGCAACTGTAGTCTAACTACCTTAGAGAAGCAATAGTTTCTCAGCCAAAACTTACTTTAGTTAACTGGGTGGATACCAAGTTAGCGCCAGCTCTCGGTGGGACCGGAGCTTTTACTGAGCGGTGGTACCGTTCCCAAACCTTCGGGTTTCCCTAGAACCTTTCGGTGGAGACCGGGGTTCGAACCCATCTGTTCGGTGGAGACCGCAGGTGGGCCCCTTTTAAGACGGTGGTACCGTCGACCGAGCCTTTAGCTCATCCCAGTCGGATTCGGTGGAGACCGGTTCGGCGGCAGTTCCTTTGGTGGAGACCTAGGTTCTGTTTATTGGACGGTGGTACCGTTCCCAAACTCACTTCGAGTTTCCCAAGAGCCTTTCGGTGGAGACCGGGGTTCGAACCCATCTGTTCGGTGGAGACCGCAGGTGGGCCCCTTTTAAGACGGTGGTACCGTCGACCGAGCCTTTAGCTCATCCCAGTCGGATTCGGTGGAGACCGGTTCGGCGGCAGTTCCTTTGGTGGAGACCTAGGTTCTGTTTATTGGACGGTGGTACCGTTCCCAAACTCACTTCGAGTTTCCCTAGAGCCTTTCGGTGGAGACCGGGGTTCGAACCCATCTGTTCGGTGGAGACCGCAGGTGGGCCCCTTTTAAGACGGTGGTACCGTCGACCGAGCCTTTAGCTCATCCCCAGTCGGATTCGGTGGAGACCGGTTCGGCGGCAGTTCCTTTGGTGGAGACCTAGGTTCTGTTTACGACGGTACCACCGTCTTAAAAGGGGCCCACCTGCGGTCTCCACCGAACAGATGGGTTCGAACCCCGGTCTCCACCGAAAGGCTCTAGGGAAACTCGAAGTGAGTTTGGGAACGGTACCACCGTCCAATAAACAGAACCTAGGTCTCCACCAAAGGAACTGCCGCCGAACCGGTCTCCACCGAATCCGACTGGGGATGAGCTAAAGGCTCGGTCGACGGTACCACCGTCTTAAAAGGGGCCCACCTGCGGTCTCCACCGAACAGATGGGTTCGAACCCCGGTCTCCACCGAAAGGCTCTTGGGAAACTCGAAGTGAGTTTGGGAACGGTACCACCGTCCAATAAACAGAACCTAGGTCTCCACCAAAGGAACTGCCGCCGAACCGGTCTCCACCGAATCCGACTGGGATGAGCTAAAGGCTCGGTCGACGGTACCACCGTCTTAAAAGGGGCCCACCTGCGGTCTCCACCGAACAGATGGGTTCGAACCCCGGTCTCCACCGAAAGGCTCTAGGGAAACTCGAAGTGAGTTTGGGAACGGTACCACCGTCCAATAAACAGAACCTAGGTCTCCACCAAAGGAACTGCCGCCGAACCGGTCTCCACCGAATCCGACTGGGATGAGCTAAAGGCTCGGTCGACGGTACCACCGTCTTAAAAGGGACCCACCTGCGGTCTCCACCGAACAGATGGGTTCGAACCCCGGTCTCCACCGAAAGGTTCTAGGGAAACCCGAAGGTTTGGGAACGGTACCACCGCTCAGTAAAAGCTCCGGTCCCACCGAAAGCTGGCGCTAACTTGGTATCCACCCAGTTAACTAAAGTAAGTTTTGGCTGAGAAACTATTGCTTCTCTAAGGTAGTTAGACTACAGTTGCCAGTGAGAAGAGCTAGAGATCCACTCCAGCTGCTTTCTGAAATCCTAAAATCTAGTGCCTCATATATTCCTTGAAGAAGTTTCAACAATTAGTATAATGAATATAAAGAACTAAATCTTAGATATTATTTGTATAATCGAATGAAATAAATTTTAGTGGAATAAGTCAAAATTATTCGTACTTCTTTAGAAATGAAGGGTAACTAATTTAATTTTAAAGTAAAATATTTACAAAATCTTATAAATGTAGAACGTGTTTAATAACTGAACCTTATTTCTATTATAAATATTAACTTCATTAAAATAAAAGAAAATAAAATCTTTAACTAATTTTATAAATCAAAATGAGTAAATGACTCTAAATTTCCTTTAAACTTGATATATTATAAGAAAAATAACTGAATCGATTCAAAGATTTTCATCTAAAACAAAAGAAAAACGCTTCATAACTTTAGTTTAAAATATAAGCCTTTTGAACTAAATCACTCACAAATA
>JABUQX010103774.1:7500-30740 GCA_015478945.1 Trachelipus rathkii
ACCTTCCTCCACCCTCATCCCTCTCTCTTCCAGCATTTCCTTTTATTCGAATCCATCCATCCTTCTTCTTGGTCTCCCCGCTTCCTCTCCTTCCTATCCCCACCGCCTCCCAAAACTCTCCTAACCACCCTCTGTTCCTCCATTCTCTCCAGATGTCCAAACCATCTTAACATTCCCTTCTCCGCTCTTCTCACTAAACCATTCTTCCAATCACATCTCTCTCTTATCACCCTATTCCTAATCCTCTCTCTTTTACTAACCCCACATACCGCTCTCAGCCCTTTCATCTCAAACACTTCCAACTTCTTCCTGGACCTAGCATTCAACCCCCATGTTTCACACCCATATAGTACCGCTGGAGGTCAAATTTTTACAAACTACATATCTTAACCCTAGATCACGGTCATGCGGTCTTTTAGACCCCACACATGTGCTCATTTTTACTCTTTCATTCGTAACTTTAAAGGGGCGTGGCTAATGACTCCACGATTGTAATGCTTTACAGTCTGCTACGAGCAGTCAAAGTGTGTAGGAGGGCATCTTCGTATCTCTTACGGTTTTTTAGTAAATTGGATTTTGGGGTCATTCAGACCCTATGATGGTGTTTGAGGGTGTGATGTGAAAATAGGGAGATGCTATCAACTACGAAAATTTGTCAGTTATTTCCATGATATATATAGTATATATATATATATATATTATATATATATATAATAAGTATTATATATATATATATATATATATATATATATTAATATATATATATATATATTATATATATATTTATATAAATTATATATATATATATACTATATATATATATATCTATTATATTATATATATATAATTTTATATATATAATATATATAATATATATAAATGTATATATATATATATAGATATATAATATATTATATATATATTATATAATATATATATATATATATATATATATATTATATATATATATATAATATATATATATAATTATATACATAATATATAATAAATGTGACAAGCCTTATGGGTTTTGAATATTAGATGGGCATCACTTCTACAAGTACAACTTATACAACAACTAACAGGATACCGCGATTGGATTTTGGGGTCATTCAGACCCCATGATGGTGTTTGAGGGTGTGATGTGAAAATAGGGAGATGCTATCAACTACGAAATTTGCCAAGTTATTTTCCGCATGATATATATAATATAATATATATATATTTATTATATATATATATATAATATATATATATAGTATATATTATTATATATTATAATATAGTATATAATATTATATATATATTTATTATAGAAAAATTAGTGTATATTATTACAATATGGAATAAACATTTAACCAATAAATACTATTTGAACATTGTGAAGCATGCCTTATGGGATTTTGAATATTAAGATGGGCATCAAACTTCTACAAGTACAACTTATACAACAACTAACAGGATACCGCGATTGGATGCCGCTGGAAAACTGAAAAATTGGAAAATTGGAAAACTGGAAAACTGGAAAACTGGAAAACTGGAAAACTGGAAAAATAAAAATCCTGGAAAAAAACGATTTTCTTGAGAAAAAAACAAAATTATATATTATATATAATATATATATATATATATATATAATTATATATATATATAATATATATATATATATATATATATATATTATATAATATATGTGCAAACGTCACGAATGGAGCTCCGCCGCCGCCTTCCTTCGAAATCGCGTTCGCGTCGCTACGGAACGTGTGATGGGCCTGCGAGCCAAAAACCACTGGAAATGATCGTAGAAGGCTGAAACTTAGCACCCTATTTGGTGATGCCGTAACCTCGTCGTAGACGAGGTTACGTGTCCATGCACCACCTGGAGGGAGTGCTGGCCCCTAAAAATAGGAAATGATGGTAGGAGGATGAAATTTGGAGAGTGCATAGAGGAGGATGGAGAAAGGAGTTAGGAAGAATGATGAATAAGAATGATTGGTGTTTGGGACCCCCGGAGGGGATCCCCAACTGAAATAAAAGAGGAAGAAATGCCCGGAAAGCATAATAGAACAGAAGAATGAAGAAGGAGGAATGAAAGAAAAAGAATGAGGAAGGATGGATGAAGAATGAGGAGTATAAGTTGGTACCGGTACCGGGGCTGGCTCCGGTGCGGTGCCGAGTTATTAATAGTGGTGTTCTTATATATGTTTATATATATTCTTCTACAAAAGGAAACTTCCTTTGTAAGTTTGAACACGATATTTCAGATATTCCTTCAAAACTTCAATTAGTCTAAACTAGAGTTGGCCAAAACACCAGATGCGGTGCGGTGCTGTGCGGTACGGGTTGTGGTGCGCTCATTTTGGAGTGATGCGGTGTGCTACACAAATCCAGGGTACCGGTGTAGTGCAATTTTTAAAATATAGAGGTGTGGTGCGGTGCGGTACGGTGCCGTACGGTGCGGTACGGTAAGTGGTGCGCTCATTTTGGTGTGGTGCGGTGCGCCACACAAATCCAGTGTACCAGTGAGGTGCAATTTTTAAAATATAGAGATGCGGTGTGCTGCGGTGCGGTGCAGTGCGGTGCGGTGCAGTGCGCATTGAAACAGAGGTGCGGTGTGGTGCGACAAAAATGGCTTTGGGTGCGGTGCAGTGCGTGGTGTGCTTACCAGGGTGTTGTGTGGTGCGGTTCACAAAATTCCGGTGCTCAGCCAACACTAGTCCAAAACCCACCAAAAAAAGGCCAAAAAAAAAATGACACATTTTCATTTCAGAAACTAGGTGACTTCCGCATGTTGCATGAACTTCAAACTTTCAGTAAAGAGAACCATACCCTTCAACTAAAAGAGGAAATGTTCATTTTTCAAAAACGTCAAGAATTTTTTTTTTACGATTTTTTTCTTCATGGTTTAACTTTTTTTTAGTTTATTAACATGATTTTTTTTTTTTTTTTTTTTTTTTTTTTTTTGCTTATTGTCATCATGATTTATCATTAAACAAGAGATTCTGTTAGTAAAATTTATTAAATTAAATATTCCATAGATTTTACTGTATATTTTCCCCCTTTCGGTGAATTTGACCCCATGTCTCTATTTGAGTTTCGATAAAACCATGTCATACTTATCTTAAGTTTATGTGATAAATCCCCCCCTTTCCATAATTCCCTCAGACAACTCAATGCTCTCATTCCTTCTCCTACTCTGTGATCTATCTCTTCCTTCATCCCTCCTTCCTTACCCAAATCCATTCCTAAATATCTGAAAACCTTTACTTCTTCTAATACTACACCTCCTACTCTAATCCCTAACCCCATCCCCTCATCTGTTTCCTCCTCCTCAACCACTAACACTTTACTCTTACCTGGATTTATCTTAAGACCCTTTTGTCCACACACTCTCTCAACTCCTTCACCAAATACTACAGCCCTTCTGAAATTCTTCGCCACAAGTCAGTATCAATCCGCAAATAGTACAGTTCACTTCCATTCTATACCCCTATCCATCATTCCACCCCTCTCCCCTCCCTGCATCATCCTCTGCAGACACTCTCGCATAAATAAATTGAAAGCCCAAGTGACATACACACCCCTGTCCTCAACCCTCTCTCTAACCCCCAAAACATCTCACTCTCCCCTCTTAATACTCTCACACACATTCTACTATTCATATAAAAGGCCCTAATACCTTACGCTAATTTACCCCTACTATCCATATTCCTCCCCGCACCTCCATAATTTCCCCCCCTCTTCACTCTTCATGATGCTTTCTTCCAAGATTTAAAAAACACCCATACTTTCCCTTTCCTTTCTATACTTTTCTCCACAAGCATCTTCATTGTAAATACTTGATCCACACACCCCCTTCCCACCCTAAATCCTCCTTGTTCTTCCCCCATTCTCTCCTCCGTTAAAATCTCTCACCCTCTCAATTAGTATTCTCCCATACACTTTCCCAACTACACTCAAAAGACAAATACCTCTATAATTCCCACACTCCATCCTATCCCCTTTCCCTTTATACAGGGGAACCAAACAACCATCTTCCCAATCTGTGGAACCTCTCCCCTCCTCCAACATAAATTATATAACCATACAGGCCAATTCCTCAACCCTTGCCTCCCATATGTAACATTTCCATACTCACACCATCTAGCCCTGTGGACTTTCCTTTTTTTTCCTTTAGTTAACGCCCTAATAATTTCTCCATTTGTATTTCCATATCCCCTTCCCTGAACCTACTTCCCCCCAATCCTCACGCTCTTGTAAATCCTCGCTCATTCTCTCCACCCATTTCATTCAAAATAATCCTCTAAAAATATTCCCCATCTTTTTCCTCACCCTATCCTCCTCCTATCACCATTCCCCTTCCTCTCCTAACCCTGCTCCCCAGACCTCCATCTCTTCCTTTTTTTATTTACTTCTTTCCAGAATATCTTGCTCCCTGATTTCAAAAATTTCTGTCACTTTTCTACACCATTCATTATTTGCATTTCTCTTCGCCCTCTCCACCGCCCTCTTTGCTTCCACTCTAACCCTTCTATATTCCTCCCAGCTTTCCTTCTCCTATTCCCCAACCATTTCACATAAACCTTCTTTTTCTTTTTCACCAACTCTTTCACCTCCTCACTCCACCATTCACTTCCCTTCCTTCTACTTGCTCCCACCTTTTTTACTCCACATATCCTTCTGGCCTCTCCACAAATTGTCTCTTTAAGTCTCTTCCACTCCCCTTCCACTTCCCTAATTTCCGTCCCACTCACGTCCCTCCACCTATCTTCCATTCCCCTCCTAAACTCCCTCTTACACATTGTCTCATCTAATTTTTCCACCTTTATGATTTATTCTCCTCTTTTTCTCTCATTTCCCTAACCGTTACCTCCTCCCCTATGTACCTAACCTAGCAACCACCATAATATATATATATATTAGTGCTGGACGATTTTGCTTAAGCATGATGACGATTAAGCCTAGACCGTGAGAGCTTTGGGGTGCAAAGAGGTTATAGTCAGGGATGTGTAATGTCACCTCTCTCTATCTCTCTCACTTTTTATAATTTATATATATATATATATATATATATATATATATATATATATATATATATATATATATATATATATATATATATATATATTATATAAAGCTGCAGACAGGGAGGTCAGGAGGTTCAGCCCCCCGAAATTATTTAAGCGATAAAAATTTTTGATTCCTTAAGCTCATAATAATAATAATAATAATAATAAATAATAATAATAATATTAATATAAATAATATAAATAATAATGCAAATATACCAATCCTAATAATCACTCCTTAGAGTTAATCAGTAAAATGAAAAGTATTTATTAATGGAATGAGGAGACATATTTGTGTTCCGTAACGATTTCTTAGGTCAAGTGGCTGTTCCTCATACCTGTAATAAAATATTTAGAACAGGGACTTAAATGTAAGGTTCCCAAGTTTGCAGATGATAGCAAGTTTGGCTACCTCAGTAAGGAATAATGATGGATGTATAAAGATTAAAAAGATAAGGAGGAGCTGTAATCGTTGATGGATGAGCAGTTATTCCTTCTTTCAGCTAAATTTTGTTTCCAGCATTCAAATTCATTTCTAAACTAAATCTTTCTTTCCTCATAATCCATAGTTTCGATCGTGCTTGTTCTCTGGCCATTCAGGTTAAGAGACAGTGCCAACGGGGTTGAGAAAATCTTGTTCTCCACCCGTATCAAACTCTCGAAATTTTCAATTCAGCTAGAAATCGTTGTAAGGATACTCTTCCGACGAGCAAAAGCGGGCTTTCATCAAACGAAAGTGCGCTAACCTCCTTGTTTCTCCTACTGACAAATCTTTCATCTCTAGCAAGCTCTGTAAATCTGCCTTTCCTCCTCCTATTCGATCTGATCATTGTGTTGCTAATTTTCTCCAACTGAAAAGGCTATCTCTTCGGCCCTAGCTCAACTATATTCTCTATGTCTCCATACTAGCACTTTCCCTCAGTGTTGAAAACCCTCACATGTCCAACCTATTCCGAAAAAAGGAAGGCCGCTCGATCCTTATTTAACTATCGCCGTAATCTCTCACTGTATTCTATTGCTACAGATCTTTGAAACCCTTATCAACTCACTTCTTAGATCATCTGGAACTCATTCCGATGCAAGTACGGCTCTCGTTGCACAGAGTCTACTGGCGATATACATTCCTATCTAACCGATTTATGGTTTTTAGCTCTAGGAACTACGGGGAGACTTGCGTTGTGGCGCTGGACATATCCATAAGCATTTGACCCGAGTATGGCATGCGTAACTGCTCTCCCAAGCTCCCTCCTTTGGGTTTCCTCCTTCTCTTTGCTTACTTATGTCTAGCTTTCTTTCAATCGCTCAATATCAGCTGTTGTTGATGGAGCGACATCTTCTTCTTTCTGTCAATAGTGGTGTCCTCAGGGTTCTGTCCTTATCTCCTACTTATTCCTACTTTTCATTGATCTTCTCTCCTGCACCTCTAACTCTATCCACTCGTATTCCCATGAACTAGACCCTTCATTCTTTAACTCATTTCAATTCTACTCGCCTCTTTTACTTCTAGAATTGCCTTCCGTCTTTAATCTTTCCGATTTTATTTTCGCTGAGATGAATAGAAATAACTTTGTGAGATTCAATTCTTTAAAAACTCAGCCAACTTTTACAAATCTCCTTTTCCAAAATACCGTTCTAACTTTCCTATCTCTTTTGACGGTTCTGTCGTCTCTCCTGTTGACCATATAAACACCTTGGCCTTAACATGAACAAAAAAATATCTTGGAAACCTCACATATCACACATGGTTGCTTAGGGCGGCCTCAAAGAACCTGGAAGTTCTGTTAGACTGGAGACTTTCCTCCTTTTCTCAGTTGCTGCAGCTATACAAGGGTTCATCCGCCCATGTATGGAATACTGCTCTCAAATCTGGGGGGGGGGGCTCTGATTTCCCTGCTTTTGGACAGAGTCGAGTCAAAGGTAAAAAAGGGCTAAATAAACGTTTCTGTACTTTGCCAGTTCACGTTGACCCTCTATCTTTGAGGCGCGATGTTTGGTGCTTTATCTCTATCCTATAGGGACCGTTCCATGTCACTTCAACCATTTTTTGGCAATTTTTTCCGTGACCCCTTTCGATTTTTATGAAAAATGGCACACTAACAGATCTTGTTGAGAAAATATGAATGGTGTTTATTGCAGGTCTCTAGCTCATACGGTTCAGAAAATATGACCTTTGAAACTTTGGTCAAAATGTTCAATTTTGAGAGAGTAGTCCTAGGTCAAAATACAATATCTCGGCTTCTATGGCACTTAGAAGCATCGTGTAAAGACCATTTAATAGATCTTGAATAGCTGTACAACATTTATTTAGATGATTTTGACCTCGGAGGTCAAATAAAAAATTTGACCTTTTGGTGACCTTGACCTTGACTTGAAAAAAAACTATTATTCGATTTATTTCAAACTTTGCTCAATTATTGTTATATATGTATATTTTATTTTTTTTAATGAATTAATTTTGGTTTTGGTTTGGTTTAGAAAATATAAGCAATTTAATAAGTACAAATATCACATTTTTTCACTTTTTTTAAAATTACAGAGTGATTCTTATTTTATCGATATATTGTAAGGTTATATAATGATGACACTTGATGAAAGAAGCTATCTTTTATTGTAAAACCTTTTAGTACAATTAAACCGTATATCATATATATAATATACTATATATATTATATATATATAGTATATATATAATATATAATATATATATTATATATATATATATATATAATATATATTAAATATAATATATATAATATTATTATTATAATATATATATATATTAAACAAAAATTTGAATACGCTTTATTTTAAAAAAATTAAATTTTTTTTAGTTCGACTGGCAAACATGAGTACCACTTGACCCTGGTAATACACATTCTTTTGGACGAAGTTCTGCAAACTTTGAAAACCCGATTTTGATATCTGGGTGCTTCTCTTTGAAAAGCTGATATGCTTCCTTTAAGTTGCACAGGATTAGAAACTTTTGCTTCTTTTCTCTTGTTCCATCAACTCGTTTTACAGACACACAATCTTTCATTCCTGGCATTTCTCTGGACACATCTGCTGAATGATAGAAGTCAATTACAATGGAAATGTGTTCACTGTCTAGTCTTTTTCCTAATCTTACATTCGGTGTTGAGAACACTCCTTTCTCTTTTGCCAAATTCTTTGCTTGCCTAGCCATGAAATTGGAGCAATTAAACTCTTTCATTATTCTTGTTAATGGCCAGCGTTTTGGCAAGATAGTTAAAATAGAAAGCTTTTCACTTCTGCTTGTAGATTCCTCATTGAATTTTTCTTTTAACTGCTGAAGAATTTCTATTTCTGTATTATCAGTGTCACTGTCTGTAATTGGTTGCCCAGTGGCTAGTTCAAGTTTCCTTTTATAAGCTGTTGTTACTTTACATAGCTTTTTCTTGGCATAACTGGGTTTGCCAGATAGTTTAGATAATTTAATTGGTGTTTCTTCAAGCGAGACCAATGATTTATTAATTTCACTAACTTCATATTCCATTTGAGCACCATCATCATCAACTTCATGTTGGGCAGACTCCACTTCAGGAGAGGAATGCAATGATTGACTTGATGAAGAACCCTTTTCACTTTGATCCTTTGTTAACTTTTTGCGACAGTTACTACATAATTTGTGGTATATCTCAAAATTTAAATTAGGATATTTATCAATCAAATTTTTTGTCACATTTAGAAGATTTTTCTTTATCTTTTTTTTATGTACATTAAAAGGGTCAAAACAAAATTTTCCACTATTTAATATTGTTTATCGAACTGGCATCCATTCTGTAAAAAAAAAAAAAATATATATTATATATATATATATTATATATATATATATATATATATATATATATATATATAATATATATTTATTTGATAAAAATTTGTTTATATAATATCTGAACTATATATATATATATATATATATATATATATATATCTTACACTTACAGTGTTCACATGAAATTATCTATAGTTCACAGTACACAGGATAGCCTCTTTATATACACAAAATAAAGAAAAAAGAGTAATGGTTTAAAACAACCAAAGATTTGAAAGCGGAAAACGTTTTACTGTGAAATTTATCACACTACTGAAATATTTTCTTTTCCCAAAGTGAATATAAAATATTAAAATTTTATAAAAAAAAAAAAAATATGAAAATCTCATAAACCATTAAGGTCTCTTATCTATATTTTCTACCTGATACCTGATAAGTATAGAGATATAAATCATTATTTAAAGTTTTCCCTATATATATATATACCGTATATATATATATATATATATATATATATATATATATATATATATATATATATATATATATATATATATATGGTTAAAGGGATTATAAAACCCATAGATAGGAAAAACTTTAATTAATGATTTATTATCTCTATACCTATCTTATCTAGTACACCTTTCTTATCTATCTTATTACCTTATAGAAAAAGGGATATATATATATATATATATATATATATATATATATATATATATATATATATATATATGTGTGAGATATATATATATATATATATATATATATATAATATATATATATATATATATATATATATATATATATATATATATATATATATATATATATATTATATATAATATATATATATATATATATATATATATATATATATATATATGAATATATATTATAATATACCGGCGTATATATATATATATATATATATATATATATATATATATAGTATATATATATATATTTATATATATATATATAAAAGAGATATATATATATATATATATATATATACGGTATATATATATATGAGAGAGAGAGAGAAATGGAAATGTTGGGACTATACATTGAATGAGATAAAAATTGCAAAAAAGTGAAAAATGTGATATTTGTACTTATTAAATTGCTTATATTTTCTAAACCAAGCCAAAACCAAAATTAATTCATTAAAAAAAATGAAATATACATATATAACAATAATTGAGCAACGTTTGAAAAAAAATAAATCGAATAATAGTTTTTTTTTTCAAGGTCAAGGTCAAGGTCACCAAAAGGTCAAATTTTTTATTTGACCTCCGAGGTCAAAATCATCTAAATAAATGTTGTACAGCTATTCAAGATCTATTAAATGGTCTTTACACGATGCTTCTAAGTGCCATAGAAGCCGAGATATTGTATTTTGACCTAGGACTACTCTCTCAAAATTGAACATTTTGACCAAAGTTTCAAAGGTCATATTTTCTGAACCGTATGAGCTAGAGACCTGCAATAAACGCCATTCATATTTTCTCAACAAGATCTGTTAGTGTGCCAATTTTCATACAAATCAAAAGGGGTCAGGGAAAATGTCGTGTTGAAGTGACTTGGAATATCCTATAGGTACCGCAGCGGCAAGTGCTCGAGGGAACTTATCACTCTCGTACCACCACCTTTACGACGCCTTCGTAGCACAAGGGGTGCTGTATCTGCGTACGAGTATTGTGTTGACATTGGTAACTCCAGGCTAGTTTGCTGTGGTGCTTCCTTTTTTCCCACCACCTCTGTTCTGTGGAATTCTCTTCTATCTTCTGTATATCCTACTGAATTTAATCTCCTCACTTTAAAACCTTGCGTCTGTGGCTCATATGCCGTAATTTGCGCTAGAGGGTGAACTTTGAGAGTACTACACCCCTCTGCAATAGGGCTCTGCCCTGGAGTGGTAGTGACAACTGCCTAAAAAAATCTTGAATGGGCAAGCATATGTGGCAAATTGAACTGAATATCCTATTCCTCCCATACAAAAACATCATTCAGATCTATCCCAGAAAATCGGTACCTCTTTAACATTACCCTCAGATGGATCATATGTCGCAACCACACAAATTTTGACCTTTTCAAACTTAAATTTAACCTTTAGACTTCTAGTACTCACACACACAAAATCTACCATAGCTCTCTACCACAATTCACTCATCAGAATTGCAAATCCTTCTATCCCCCTCTCATTATTCCTTTCCACAGAAAACACAAACCAACATTTCACACAACACCACTCATTTTCACCGTTTTCCTTTCATCTTTGTTTCAGTAACAGCGAGCAAATCAAAATTTCCCTCAAATACAATCCATCACCTCTCTCCTCATCTTCTCAACATTTATTCCTCTGACATTTCATATACAGATACGATTCATACATTTTAGGATAGAAGGGCGCTTACTGCGATCACGACCTTCTCCGAGGCATGCATTAGCATTCCTGGCAAAAGATAAGTGGTAGTAGGCAGCCAACCTAACTACCACCGTCCCTTAGTCGCCTTCTACGACACGCAGGACATACGATGTGGGCAATTTTTCTCCCTACACGTATGGATATAAGGGATAGGGATGTCTGTAAGATGTTGTCTAGAAGAGGGGTGTGGATATAAGTATGTGTATATGATATGTTGTCTGGAGGATGAGTGTGGATATGAACGCTTAACAGAAAGGCGAACCATTAGGCACTGGAATGTCATAATACCATAAGCAAAATATATGTATATTATATATATTATATATATATATATATATAATATATATATATATATAATATATATTATATATAATATATATATATATATATATATATATATAAGTATAATATAGATATATATATTATAAAATTTTATTATTATTATTATGTGATAATTATTATTATTATAATTATTATTTGAGTTTTACATACTCTTCAAAATTTCTTATTTGTTTTCAAAGTAGAGTTGGTAACATGCACGGAAAATAGGATAGTTAAGTAGAATTGAAAAAAAATTATGCCGATTTTTTGCCGATGACGATGGACGATTAATCGTTCCCCATCACTAATTATATATATATATATATATACCATATATATAATATATATATATATATATATATATATATATATATATATATATATATATATATTATATTATAATATATTTTATATAATTATATATACTATATATATATATATATATATATATTATATATATATATATATATATATATTATATATATATATATATATATATATATATATATATATATATATATATATATATATATATATATATATATACCGTATATATATATATATACTGATTATATATATATACTGTAATAATATATATATATATATATATATATATACTATTATATATATATATATATATATATATATATATATATATATATATATATAATATATATATATATTACATATATATATTATATATATATATATATATATATATATATATATATATATATATATATATATATATATATATATATATATATATATATATATATATATATATATATATATTATATATATATATATATATATATATATATAAAAAAAGATGAATATATTAAAAGAATGGGTATATTTAAAATAAATTATCATCTTTTTCACATCTAAGGATATGTAATATAAAAGTACCGATCTTTATATTTATTAATCTATTCTCTCATTACTATGTTAATTTATTTGTGTTCTTATAAAGGCTAATTAGCAAACAATTTCAGTCTCATAAAATAATTGCAAAGAAATTTTATTTATTTATTTATTTTTTTAGTAAAGGGTTAAAAAAAATTGAGACAAAATTTTTACTTTAAATTTTTGTTTAAAATATAAATAATTTTTTTAACAACGTAGTTATCTCCTTCCCTTCAGGTCATGATGAGAGAACAACACACCCTTCAATAAAATTGAGGAAAAATTTTATTAGATTTATTTGATCCTTGTGCTTTCTTTATGGAAATTGTTTAAAATATTTTAATTATGAGTATCCAAATGACTTTAGATCTTAATTTTAATCAAATTTTTTATCAAAGCATAGGAACTCATAACCATTAAATTAATTTTGAGAATAGCAATATGTCTGTTTTTAATTTTTATTCCAAGATTCATTGTGTAAATACATACCTTGAAAATTGGTAGTTTATTACATTCAGCAGGCAAGGTTGTAAAAAACTGAACAAATGTTTTTTTCTGGTTTCATTTAATTCTGCTTCTCTCTTCTGATTCTTCCAACAAAATCCATCTGATCCAGATCCTTTTTCTCTACCAACTTTTGGTGGTTATGTCTTAAGTCTAACCTAACCTTTTTCTCTACCAACTTCTGATGGTCATTTGTTGAAGGTTGGAGAAAAAAGTAAATTTGAATGTTACAAATTGATTAACTGTAAAGAATCTCTCTAGTTCTCTTTTTATTTTTTTTATTGAAGAATGGGAAAAAACATTTAAAAAAAATTTCATTTTAGGTGTGGCGTTCAGTCATTTTCTTGTTGAACCCATATAAAAATCAAATAATAAAAAAAGAAATTAATCAGTTTTGTCTATAAGGCCTACATTTGTATAGGCTTTTTTTTTCTCAATTATTTAGAAAAAATTAAGAACCTTTCAATAAAGATTATTATAAACATTTGAATTGTTTTATCAAACAGGAAAGGTTTTGTCGCATTGAGATATTTAATCAAAGTAAATTTTGAATTGATTATTATGGATATTAAGAAAGAAATCGAAATTAAGGATGAATTCTTAGAAAGTTCAGAAGATTTCAGAAACAATGGTCGAAGCTTTGGAAAAAATTCATGGTTGGAAGAAATTCCGGTAAGGAATTAATTAATTATTATTATTATTATTATTATTATTATTATTATTATTATTATTATTATTATTATTATTATTATTATTATATTTTATTATTATTATTTATTATTATATTATTATTATTATTATTATTATTATTATTATTATTATTATTATTATTATTATTATTATTATTTACAAATTTATTTTTTCCACAGAAAGAAATAATTTACTCACTGATACATGTCAAAGATGAAATTGAAATAAAAGATGAGCCATTGATTTTTGAGGAAGAATATTTGGAGACTGATCAACATATTGAACAAATTTCTCAGTTAGAAGAAAGTCTGGTAAGAATAGAGAATTGAAAGGTTGTTTTATTTGTTTCTTATGAATTTGAACAATTTTCTTGTATGAAATTTGTTATTTTCATAAATTATTATTTTATCACTAGTGTGATAAAATTTTGTGATTTTTGTTTCCAATTTACAAGGGTCTCAATTTTGGGAGGTTACTCAACCGTTTCTTTGAAATCCTATAATTCCATTCTGTTTCAAGATAAGTTCCTTTTAAAATCGACAGTTAGAGACAATTCCAGAGATTCTGAAGTCAATTTTTTACAACCGTTTTTTGGGAAAAGTTTATTTGCTAGTTTTATTTTTATCCACAAAGGCATTCTTCCTCATAGTTCAAACCTCTTATTGCTTCAAATACCTTTCCTGTTAATATAACCTATAGTTCTAAGCCATGGAGTTACGTCTTTCATCTTTCTAATAACGTCTACAGTTTCTGATCTATTTTTATATTCATAAAAATTTTGATTCTTTTCCTTCCTTTCCAGTTTATGACATTAACTCCTTTTTTATTCCTTTCTGAATTCATTGTTGCTCTTTGCAACCATTGAAAGACTTTGGAAAAAAGCAACCTTGCAGGTTTACTTATAAAGAGCTAACAAACAAAAATTATACATTAAATTAAATATTTATTTATCATCATCATCTACCTAGTTTCCCCTGATCGAGGGTGAGGTGCTCCGCATATGCCGGGAATAAAAAAGTAGTAGAAGAGCATGACGTAAGTCGAAAGGAAACCCTCCTACCATACCCTTAGGTGAGAACTCGTCGCAGGGATTCTCATGTGGTATCTCTCCAATGAAGGGTTCGTCCCTTGAACCAGACGGCCCACAACCATATCACCTCACAAAATCCTACCATTCATCCCTGTTATGTATCTTTCTTCACGCCTCCACCACTCACATTCCCTTTCATTAGACATTGCTTTACGGACTTAATCCACTTTTTCTTTGGTCTCGCAGCTGGTCAATTTCCAGCACATTCACCACTAAACATTGGCTTAACCAACCGACTATCATCCAACCTTTTCATTTGTCCAAACCATATTAATACATTTCCGTTTATTCTCTCACTTACACCCTTCACACCACACAACTCCATACCACGTTCATTCCTCATTTTATAAATTCTTCTCACACCTAACAGACCCCTAAATTGTCCATCTGAACAGATTTCACCATAGATCTATACCTCTTATTCCACACCATAGTTTCGCAACTATACATTAACACCAGTAACAACATACCCTCATGTAAAACCTTAACGCATTCAAAACTTAGTCCCTTTTTATTCACCAAAGATCTAATTGCAACAGCCACCTTCCTACCATTTACAGCTTTCCTACACACTGCATCATCCATTTCTTTATCATCTAACCTATATCCTTAATATTTAAACTCGGATATTTGTTCCAATTGCTCACCAATCAACATGACTTCACACAGCTGACTCTCCTCACTCACTACCATCACCTTACTCTAATCTTCATTTACTTTCAAACCTCTCCTTTTACACACCCTGTCAGACCACTCTCCCAGTCCTCTCAAACTCTCTTCAGATTCGCCTCACAAAACCAAATCATTCGCGTACAGTAAGCAGGGCACCCTCCACACCCTTCCATTCTTTATCAGTTTAACACCTTTCATCACCCCACCCATTTACAAAGTAAATAACCAAAAAGACATAACACATCCCTGCCTCACTCCACTATTGATATTAAACCATACGCTTTCAACTTCATTAATTCTTACACACGCTTCACTATTGTCATACATACATACTTTTGATCCCATTCAAAAACCTATCACTAACACATGCCACAGAGCTTCCCTTTTAAACCCTGTCTTACGCCTGTTGCAAGTCCATAAAACCTAAAATATAATTTATTCTTCTCATTTTCTCACTCAATTGTTTCAATGTGAAAATTTAATCAGCACATTCTCTACCACTTCTAAATGCACCTTCTTCTTCGCCAAACAATCCCTCAGTCACGACGCAGTTTTTCAACCAAAATACCAGCATATACTCAATAAACTAATTCTATAGTTCCTGCAGTTCCCCTTGCCCTTAAATAAGGGTACTATTACTGCTTTCCTTCAATCCTTCGGAACTATACCCTCCATAAACGCTTTGTTATACAACTTCCATATCCAGTCAGTCACCATCTCACCTCCATTCTTGACCATTTCACCGGTAATTCCATCTATACCTGCAGATTTATCATTCAACTTTCTCACTCTACCTATTACCTCATCCCCAAAATTCCTATTTCTTTTTACACCATCAAACCCACACACATTTATTATTACCTTTTCGTTACTGGTAATATTATGCAGATTTTCGAGGTGTTCCCTCCACACTCTCCTCACATTCATTTCATTCAACCACACGCCTCTTTTTTACTTTTAACTATTTGCATCACCTCTTCAATCCACCGCTAACTATTTTTATTTTTACGTCCTACCTTTGCACTACTAACAAAGGCTTCCTTCATTTTCGTCCAGATTTGTTTACATTCAACTTGTTTATTTTTAAGTGCTCTCACATACTTTTCCTTATAACCTTGTTCACTTAACTTCTCACTCTTAATCCTCCCCACTTCCTTCCTTAACTCTTTCTTCTACATCCATCTTCCCACTAATTTAATCTTATATAAAACAGCTTGACGATCTGATATTCCCATCACCAACCCCTTCACTGATTTAACGTTTATCACATATTTCAACATCTCCTTCTTCATCAACACTTTTCACTTTGATACCATCTCTACCTTCCCCAACTCTCGTATACTTATGAATACTCTTGTTCCCGAAGAATGTATTGCTTTCCCCACATATCTCACCCCTCACAAAAGTCAATCACCTTCCTACCATTCTCATTTTCTCCCGCAACCCCATTGGCACCTGTTATACCAACCCTTTTTCGGTCACCTATCCAACCATTTAAGTAGCCCAAAATTATCAATCTAAAGCTCCTTCTCACCCCGTCCAACACATCATTCAGATTTTCCCAAAAAGTCACACTCTCCTCAACTTTACCCTCAGATGGACCATATGTCACAACCACACATACCTTGACCTTTTCAAACTTAAATTTAACTATTAGAAGATATTCTAGTTACTCACACAACTATAACCGAGCCATAGTTCTTATGCCACAGGTATACTCATTCAGAAATCGCAACTCATTTCTCTCCAATTCAAGGCACGCACTTACAACATTTCACACCACACCGATTCCTTCACCTTGTTGAGTCATTCTGCAAGCAAAATCACTCTACATTTTCAAATTATATCCATCACCGCTCTCCTCTTCTCCTCGCCATTTATTCCTCTAACATTCCATATACCCAGACGATTCATACAGTTTCGCCGAAAGATAGAAGGTCGCTTACGGCGGTTACGACCATCTCCGAGGCATACATAAGCATTCCTAGTATGAGATAAGTGGTAGTGGGTAGCCAACCCAACTATCACTTTCACATTAGTCGTCTTCTACGACACGCATAACAGACGCTGTGGGAATTCTTCCTCCCCCACACAGAGATATATGAAAAAGGCGTTGTCTGTAATAGTAATTGAATTATATATCTAAGATGAAAATTAGACCTAATTACACTAAATATGAGAATTAGAATTTGACAGAATCAATAAATACCTTTTACTTTAAGAAGACGTCAAAAAGGAGATAGTCTATTTTACTAAACAAACACCATTAATTAAATATGGCCATAAATAATAATACATTTATTGTTCTAATAGACTATGATCCACACAGTCACTTTCTTGGCAGTTGTTATTAATTCAATATTGCAAAGTATTTAACTATTTACTTTAATTAAATGAAATGTTAAATAAGCAAGCTCAAGCCGTGTGCGTTCTTCTATATATATATATATATATATATATATATCTATATATAAATTATCTATATATATAAATCACTATTATATATATAATATTATGTTAACTAACTCATTTATATTTTTTAATGCAGGCTTATAAAATATTAAATTTCTGTTATTTTCGCGTTAAATTAAAAAATCATAAAATATTATACCAAATTATTTCGTAGAGTTATATTCTTTAAAAACAAATACATTTTTGATGAAAAAAAAAAAAGAAAAAAAAAAAAAAAAAAAAAAAAAAAAAAAAAAAAAAAAAAAAAAAAGATTTTTTTGAAAAAAAATAAAAAAAAAAAATGTTACTTTCTCTTTGAAAAAAAAATATCATTTATTTATCATAGGATAAACTAGCGTTATGCAAAACACCTCAAATATTCAAAAAACCATTCAAGCATTTCATCTATTTCATTAATATTTCACATTGATGTCCCCGGCTTTATAAAGTAGTTATTTTTTTTTTTTTAATTAAAAAAGATGAAGATCTGCCTATAAACCAAAGAAAATAGTTGAAATTACCAACTTGAAATAAAATTTTAAAAAAACAACTAGCAATTTCAACTATGTAGCTAGAGAGCGGAAGGGGGATTTTGTGATTCCTCCCATCGTGTTAATTGCGTCCAATATTTACTTGGTTTCTAACCTGTTGTTGCATTTAATTCGGCGTCTTAAAGCATCCACATGATATAGTTTATCCATTGATTAAAAGTTGTGATTTGCAAAAACAATGTAAGCTTTTTTTTATTTTTTTTACAAAAATATTTTTTAAACTTCACAATTAATGGAAAAATCTAATTTTTTAGATTTTTATATTTTTTAAAAATTTTTATTTTGTAAGGCTGCATTAAATTAAATTAATTAGTTAGTTTAAACCTCTATATAATTATTATATTACTAGTAGTATATTAGATATTACTAATATACCATATTAGTATAGGCTCATTATATATATATTATGTTAGTATAATCGAGTATATAGTGATGAACCGATACCATGGTAATTGCGCTACTCTCAATAGGTATCGGTTGGTTATCGGTCGATTTTTTGAGGTATTCGGTTATCGGGAATTTTGAGAGTAAGTAGTATCTGGTATCGGTAAAAATTTTGCCTGATTACCTATAAGCCGACGGATACACACCATTTGTGCGTCTTTAACATGATCGTCAGATATAATAATTATATATATTATATATATATATTTATATATATATATATATACTATATATATAATATTTATATATATATTATATAGTATATATATATATATATAATATATATATATATATATATATATATATATATATCCGCCAATTTGTCTGATAATTTCCGTATCTATCTTTTCTTTCTACTCTTTGTTTAATACTAGGATGTTTTCGAGTGTGGTGTCTCGCTATTTGTTGCTTTTTACGAACGACAAGAAATGCTCTAGTTCGTTCGGTTTTTGCCCAAACTTAGTCCAAAATAAATCGTTAAAGAATTGCTTACCAAATCGATAAGGAATTTCCTTAGATTCTATAAGGTGTTGCCATTTCTAGGATTGCTAAATTTAGATATCGTTCTTATGAATAATGGAAGCACACAAAAAGATATTTACGGTCGTTGTAGTTAGCATCTTGATTTTGTTTTGAGTAATATTTCATTCACATATAATAATTTCAGCTTTAAATTAACTAATTTCTTCCCAAATCGATTAACTTCCTATCACAATAGTTGATATAAATTTTTTTTAATATAAACCATGTTATTTTTTTAGTTATTATTTTTTTTTTAGTTCATATCAGAAAATAGGTTTCAGCTATTATCCATATAAATTCAACGATTATATATGCTGAATTTTCCAATTGTTTTGCAGAAACAATTAAGTAAATCCTCCAAGTAAGGAAAGATCTCGTGTTTCGCTTTTGCCCACGAAATTTCGGCGAAATTAGTTCAGCAATTCTTAGAGTGACCAAGATAAAATCGGTCTGTATGGATGTTAAGTGTAGGTTTAAGTGTGTTTTTGTATTATAAACGATTCCAATATTATTTAAATGTCATTTTAAAGGTCTTTTGATTTTGAAGAATGTAGAAGGAATTTTACGTAGCAGATAGTTAAGATAGGTGTTTTATTCTACCATTTTGAGGTCATATAGCTCGATCTTTGACAGCTAAATATCTCTGTGAGATTTGTGAGTGATGGGGAGATTTATGTTCGAAAGGAGAATGTTCTCATGTGTTGAAGGCTCGCATTACTTTAGTTTTGTGTAAAGTTTTACTCTAACATTAGTCGACGTTGCTCTAGTCGGCCAATATTTATATTTGTAAAACGATTGGTTGACCTCTAAAGTCATTGGATGTGCTTCGCTTTAAATATCTTCAAAGGAAACTGTCCTCAATAGTAGTTTTGTTAATAATTATAAAATACATAATGAGAAAACTTTGTCATATTGTGAGAAAGAGTTTTGGTTTTAAGATGTTTCTAATCTGAAGTGAATAAGCATCATTGATAATTGTATGAAGCCGAGCAGTTTGATATACAGGTAAGTTTAGCGAACATCTATTTGCCAGTTAGTTTTAGCATTGGCATTGATAAGATGTTTTATCGATGAAACGAATAATATCAATAGTATATATCAATAAATTAGATTTGAGGGATAAATGGATTTAATAAGCTCTCTTAGGAACATATTATACGGCGGATAAAGGATGATATTTCTCTTCAAATTTGAAAACTTCCAATCAGAACAAATAAACTATATGTGTATGTATTATGACATTGTCGGCCTTTAGGCCCAGCATATTTTATGAATAATATATATAGAGAGCATAGAATAAAGAATTTAGTGTCCCTAAGATAAAGTATTAGTGGGTCTATGCGATAAATAGATTTGTAGAATAAGCTCCTCTACTAATGTCTTTACTTGGAATATCAATTTAATTTCTTTAGTTCTCATTATCTTCCTTTAATCATAATTGTTAAATATATACGATAAGCGTTTTAATCATGATAGATAAGTAATATATTTTTTATGTAATTTCTTTGTCTTTTAATTATTTAGACAGTTTATTCGTTTTGGTCATTTGTTCTTACGCTCTCTACTTAAGTAAATGCTCATTTCAGATTTTTTAGCAAGGTTAATTTCCTGATTTTAAACGACCAGCTTGAATTTATCGTGCTAAGGTGCTTACTTATTGTGTGTTTTATTAAACATTGTAATCAGTTTGTATATATTGGTATAGTGTGCATTGTGGAATCTTTTTTGTAATAAAACTAGAAAAAAATTAAAACAAATAATGCGTTATACAAATAATTAATTGATCAACTATTTGTTGAGGGTTTATCCATTTGGGTGAATGAGATTAGATTTAAGCTGAATTTTAATGTGAAATGAATAACTTTATCTATTCAGATCGGAGGGTACCTACCACATCGCTCACGCCCATCTTTGTTTAATTGTTTAAACATTTTTTTTCGTTAAGAACGTGCTTAAATCCGGCAATGCACTCGTAGGAATATATATGCAAATCTCACTTATTAAAGAATAGAATTTATAAGGATATATATATTCTCCTACGAGTTTATATTGCATTATTTGTATGTGATGTAAGTCATTCTTACTACATTTTTTTTATGTTATATGTTTTAGTGACCTCACATATAAACGATAATACGCAAAACTCGATTGATCATTTCTTTTACGTCTCAGTTAAGCCACATAAATTGCATATAAATAACACTGTGAATAAACGGTGCATTTATATATTATATTTATATTAATTAATTATATTAATAATTTATTAATTATATTTAATATCTGTTATAATACATATATAATTTCATTATAATATATTAAATTTAAATTATATATTAGAAATCTTTATATTATATATAATTTATTGTTCACATAGTATGAGTACCCACTCAATAAGACATTATTTATTAGTTAAATGATTTAGATGAAATGATTAGTAGAACCTTTTTTCTTAAAATTTATTTATTTATCTATTATTATTTGTATTATTAAAATACTTAAGTGTCTCTCGTCTCTTAACTTCGATAAATTTTTCTAGTAACTGAATGTGTTCTATATTAATTAATGATAGTTTATATTGATTTACTTTTTCATTTTAATCTAGTATTATCTCTAGTTTTAATTTTGTATTTTTTTCGTGTACATGAAATTAATAGGTGAGAATTCTTTTACTTTCTTTCTAAATTCTTTTCTGGCTTTTTTTGCAATCCTCAGTTTCTTACTATTGGTTTAATAAATAGAATAGTAAATATATATCGATGAGATCTTTTTTTTTTTTCAGATGCAAAAAAAATAATATATATAAATATATAAAAAAATAAAAGTAAGAAAAAGAAAATATATAAGTATTTGCCCTGAAGATGTTTTTATTTGCTAATTTGATACAAGCTCTTTAAACTGTTTTTTTTGTTATGTGAATGTTCATGTACTCCGATCTCCAGGGTTGGGTTGTTTATTCTCGTAACATTATGAGTTTAATAAATAATTTTCTTCTCTTCTCTCTTCTCTCTCTCTCTCTCTCTCTTCTTTCTCTCTCTTCTCTCTCTCTTCTCTTCTCTTTTTGTCACTCTCTTTTCTGTATCTTTTACTCACTTTCTCTTCTTATCTGTCTCTCTCTTTTATCACTCGCTTTCTTTCTCTATCTTTTTATTTATATATATTTTTCCTTTATAATTTTAGTAAATAGTATAAAATTATGTAAATTGGTAACTTTTGTAATCTCATTTTTTTGTGATGAGAACGTTTGTATATTGTTATTGTTATATTTTACTCCTGTGAAAACAGTTATCCAGGAATAGTGTGGTAATAACTGTAATCTCTGTGGGCTTATATTATATAACGGAATTTGGTCATTTTGAGTAACCACATTTGGCAAATAAATGTGAATTTTCATGGGAAAATAATAGGTTGAGTAGTGGGTCAAATAATAATAATAATAATAATAATAATATAATAATAATAATAATGAAAATTAATAATAATTAAATAATTAATAATAATAATAATAATAATTAATAATAATAATAATAATAATAATAATAATAATAATAATAATAATAATAATAATAATAATAATAATAATTAATAATAATAATAATTAATAATAAAATAAATAATAGTAAAAATAAATTATTTTCATTATATTATTATTATATTGTATTATAATACATTGTATTTATTATATTATTATTATTATTATTATTATTATTATTATATTATTATTTATTATTATTTTATTTATTATTATTATTATACTATTATTATTATATTATTATTATATTATATTATATTG
>JABUQX010103775.1:0-27841 GCA_015478945.1 Trachelipus rathkii
TATCAACCTCCTCATTTATATATACTACTATATATATATACTATATATATATATACTTTATTACCATCTACCTATATATATACGCACCTTATAAGCTATTCGATATTACTTTTTCACTCTTCCGCACCAGGATATTAGTAATATAAACATGATAGCCATATATATATTATATATATCTATATATTCATTAATATATATATATATTATAATATATATATAATATTTTATATATAATATTATATATTATATAATATATATATAATATACTCTATATATTCATATATTATATTATTATCTTATATTAGATATATTATTATAAATATGTATAGGTTAGTTGTATTATATTATGATTGATGTGTCATATAGTGAGATATGGGATGTGGTTGGGTGACTGGACTGACTCTCAGGTATATGGCAAGGGCGTAGGGTATTATTATGACTCCTAACTTTCTGGGCCCTCACTTAAGGTCCTTATAAGCAACCTAAGTATAATAGTTGCTAAATAAACACATAGTCGTATTTATATCAGCACGTAAAGACGACAATAAGGAGATTCTAAATCAATTTGCAAAGGCAATATGATAACGCTGGTCCCCTATGTGAGTCGAATACCGCAGTGACATCCAACCACTTGCATGCACAGAAGGAGAAGGAGATAGCACGACCATTTCAAACGGTCGCTAGCCCCTCATGGTTGTGTTTTCAATAGTATTGTAAAGTGTGTTAATGATCCGACTAGCGACATATATGTCTTTGGGCCGGGAAATGTCAGCTCAAATTTCAAACACAGCAAAAGAAGGACGACAACACCTTTCTCGTTTCTCCACCTTGTGCTACGATAGATTTATTTATCCTTTACCGATTATAAGGGCAACGCACCTCTTTCATACGTTATTATCTACTACTTTCTAGACAAACCATAATCTACAACGCATCACCCTACTACCACAGACACTACACACTATACTTGGCCCTATACTATTTCTAACACACACACTAACACAACACATATTACTGATATATATATATTATATACTATATTATAGTATATATTATTATATATTCATTTATTAATATATATTATATATATTACTATATATACTATTATATATATATATCTTATTAATATATTAATATCTATAATCTTAATATTACTATATATATATTATATAATATTATATATATATATTATACGAGTACATTTCACTCTCAGTTTCTAAAATTGATGCTTACTAGTTGGTCTTATACTTATTATACTATATTATTCGAGTATATATATATATATACTATATCTTCATAATAGTGGGCGTAGGGGTCATCCCTAGGATGAAGCTGTTTTCTTACTGACGATTTTCCATTCTTATTTGTTTGTCTTATTAATAGTATATATTATATACATATTAACTATATATATATATAGTTAAAGTTTTGAAGTTTAACACATTAAGAAGTTATCTTATTTTAGAAATTTGGGGTAATGATATTGTGTTATTATACGAATATTTAATTTATTAATTTTTTAATTGTGATGTAAATAGATTATTGATGTTATATTTTGATGTTCTCTAAAGTGAATATTAACAGGTATATTTCGGTGTAAGCTATAACATCATTATTACTTTAGAAATTGTTTGGATAAGAATTATTCTTATGAAATAGTAGTTAGTATAACATTTAAATTTTCTCAACACTTTTTTTTTATTTTATATTTAAGTTTTATTCAAGACTCTTATATTACGCGATAATCATTGGAATGAACTTAATTTCCTATAGAACCAATTATGTAGGAAGGGAGAAATAAGACCAAAAAGTAGACAAGTTAGGATCAGATAATAGATATAAATTACTAGTTATCATGCTTTTTACACGGCATAAAGCACCAAAATGCGCAGAAGGAAGTAAAAGAAGTGACAATGAAATCAACACTAAAATACTTTAGTAGAAAAATATTTTATATTTAAAATTAGGTTAAATAGGTTTGTGAGCAAAATGTGATATCGAAATTCATATGCGGCAATGATGCATTTGTGCTCATGTATTTTGGTTGCTCAGGAGATGTATGATGGGAAGATCGGGGTTGAGAATTGCTGTGTGTGTGGGATTGACAAGAGTTTGTCACGGTTTCCGGGTTGTAGATATGGTAGGTGGGAATTATTTGATATAAATACGTAGAGAAATATTTCATGGTTTATTATAATGACAAATATTTATTACTCATTGAAATATGATTTTCTACAAATATTTTTCTATCAGTAATACTGATTGACATAAATTATCTTCTTATAAATTACCATATTATCCTCACTCATATCTATCATATATCATTTTATGATTCATTTAATGTTGAAACGAGCTTTTTGTATATTCTATTATATATTCATTATTATTCATTTATTTATTTAGTTATAATTATCTTCATTTATTATTTTATCAATTTTATTAATTATATATCTATAATATTGATTACTTAAAGAATAGATTGGATAATTGACTTATAATATATCTGTGTAGGTAAATTAATATTAAATATTAATATTAAATTATTATATTATATTTTAATTAGATATATAAACTTATATTAATTTATATTATAATTAATTATATATTAATTAATAATTATAATATATATTATAAATATATATTAATTAATTAATATTTAATTATGCAGGTAATTAATTTATAATTATTTAATTATTTTATTAGTTTATTTATTATTTTTATTTTATTTAATTTTCAATTATTATTTTAATTCATTTATTAATCATTTGATTATTATATATATATTATTAATTATTGAAAAATGTAAATTAAAACCTGGAATATGAAAATATTATTTATCAATTATAGATACAACCGGTATAAAAAACCTAACGCAAAGATTTTATAATCATATGGGTTGAGTAAAGTCTATTTTAATCTTTGATTAAATCTTAATAAGGTTATTATACTGATAGTACCTTTAATATAAATCATTACAATAAATTAATAATAATATTTAGTATTATTAATTTCTCATTTATTATTTATGTATTTTATAGATTATACAGTTCGATCGCATTATTGCTCTTTTTATTACCACTTATTGACTTATATATAGATTCAAGTTATACATATTATAACTAATACATATAAAATTTCCAAATAAAAATAATATATATTAACATAATCATACATCATTACAAACATCATACAAACAATTAACATTAATATATATTATTTTAGCTATTTATATACCATTTATAGGATACTTATATATATATACAACGAGTGTGTGATTGAGAATGAGAATAAAGTCTATCGAAAATTTCTTTTAACGTTAAATTCAAGAATTCTTAACTTTATGACAGTTATTTCTCACCGTCATCCGATTTACTCCTCATTTATTAACACTAATCAGTATTAGGGCCAATTATGTTTGTTTTCATCAAAAAAAGTTAAATAAGCTAAAAATAAACAAAATACTATGTTTATGTGTGGTATGGGGAAAAAAGTTTTCTTCATGCTTCTCCTCACTAGGCATTACAATAGCTAATTCTTTCCACATGGCGTGAAAATCTATCCTCGTGCATAAGTGCTGATATACGCAATGAATTGATAGATAAGTCATTAATAACCAGTATCTCCTCTTCTTTTAACAATAAATCACTTCCCTCCACAACAAAAAATAACGAAGGATAGAATTGCAATAAAATGTGCTGGCTAAGTCGTGAATCGCAATGTAGCTCTTAAACTTAATTTTGGACACTACGGGTTTTAAAGAAATAGTCTAAAAATTACAATAGTTGTACATTTTAAAAAATAATTATTTTGTCTGCGAATTCCTTACACAACAAATGGTAAAGTCGATATTTCCTCGCGGTGATCAATCTACAACCTCTTCAAGGGGAATCCGCCACCTAGCAGATGAAATCATAGTGCAAGAGTAATTTAATGGGAAGTTTGCGAATTAAAGTTTTGTGGTAGACACTGTCAAAAGTTTTTTGAAAATAATACAAGCGTGACAGCAAAAAAGCTTCAATGCCAGCTAAGCCACCTAAAATTAAAAAAACCTTTTGTAAACCTTATTTTTCACTGCTCCAGATTGTAGTACTTCATTTTCTCGTAAATTTTACCTTATTCCTTGGTCCTCTTTAAATTGACTATTTTATTATAATGTTCAATATTCTAACTAAAATTTGACGAACTGGAGGCAAATGTTCCTTTAAAGGATTAATGAGTAAACATAATTATTTTATGATGAAAATAAAATCAATAATTCTATACTATATAATATAATATATATTTATATAGTATTATACTATATTATAGTATATATATATATATATAGCCTAATATATTATTTACCTATCTTATATTATTTATATATAATACTATATATATTAATCTGATTAAAAATTAAATATGAATTGCTTAAAAAAAGGAAAAGTGATTAAACTCTGCGGTGCGTATGCACGTAGATTGAATAGCGAGAGACGCCTACACATAAAACCGAGAGGAAGTTGAGTAGGAAGAGAGAGGATAGAGTAGAGTAGATAGTATGTTTTAGTTAGAGAGAGAGAGAGAGAGATGTAGATGTATGTAGTAGAGAGATGATTGATTTTTTTTGTAGTTATTGTAGTTTTTGTTTTTCGTAAAGTTCGGTTTGGACCCATATAGTTTAGGTTATGCTAGATTTTGCTAAGTCATCGCAGATAAGATTCAAAGGTCAACAACAAAAAAAAAAAGGAATTTTTTAGTGACAATAGGACTTTACAACTGATTTTAACTACATTTGGGGCGCTGAATCCAAAAGATAAGACGGTGAAATATTTTTTTCTCCCTACAGATTCTCCACTGGTTATATTAAGAAATATGAGAATTCATTGTTTAAACGTGAGGAGGTTGTTACCCCGAAATGTGCAGTTTAACTTCTCATTTTTGCGCACTTCGAGAGAGCACAATATTACCAAAGCAATGGTTTCCGGATACATTAAAGAATACCCCTAATTAATCAGTCCGGGTCATTTTCTTTCGTTCCAAATTATGATTGAACTTCAAGAAAGGAGTCCACCAGTATGGATTCAAGTTTAGTTATAATTTCTCTCTACATAGTATGTTTTTTTCTCATTTTGATTCATATGATGTAAGACCCTAAACTAATGTGTTACTGGGTATGGGATACAAATAGCTACGGAAGTGTTTAAATATCTTCAGAAAATATATGTCTGAGCGGCCGCGCAAACTTATGCTATGTATCCAGAAAATGGCATCAGTGTAGGAAATTCTATTATTTGAAAATTGTTCAGGGAGTCTACAATACTATAATATACAACAAATTCCTCTTGTTTGGTTTGAATTTCTATTCTCGATCCAATGGAACATGAATAACCTAATGATAGTGCTCACCCTCTATATCTAAACTAAAAAAGTGATACTGCTGAGGGCAAGAAACATAATGCCATACCGGGTTATGCCAAACTTTCAAAAGACTCAATTATACACATTTAATGAGATGGAATAATGCGGAACACTCACCAGAAAAAATAACGTAAGTAGGGGACGAAGTGGGGAATCGTAAACCTGATCCTAGTTTGGTTTAGTTAGGGTTCTACATTAGGACATATACCAACCCAGAATTTCGTTCTATGGTTTAGTCCATGGAACTTTATCCTTAAAAGGTAGTGTATTTCATAACACTAAAGTGATTATATTCTTTAGATATAAGCAAACATACAAGCTGCCTAGGCAGAAACTCACATGAAAATATTTAAAAAATTCCGCGCTATTCAAAATTATCAGAGGAACCGTCAGCATAAACCAATTCGAGCATAAGTTGTGAGTTAATCATTTATATATAGTTGTTCATTCATTTTTCCATGATTTTACTAAAGATACTGGTTAAACATAGCGGGGTAACAATATTACGTTCGCCTATCTGAATGAAATTCTTAGATTAATTTATTATCCAGGAAAGAGTAGATTAATTGAGTAGAGGGCTTTGAAGTGTTTTCAGGACTGAGAGATAAGAATCAACTCCAATACTAATAGAAATACTGGGTTTAGTTATTTTGATTTGATCCATGGATTAATAAAATGTATGATTAGGATACGAAATAAGAAATACAACTAGAGGTGTTATATTTTCTTACCGAATTCCTATTTTGAGCTGCTAGGTCAAAAAGCATCGATATAGCACTATAAAATTTGATAAAATCCTACAGTCTCTCTAAAGATACAGAAATTTACCTATCATGAAAATCAGCTCCAATACCAATTTTATATTAAATGAATTAAAAGTGCCTGCATATAACCCCTTCTTCTCCAAACATATTGAATCTGTGGGTGCAAAAGCCACATGTGCAATTAATCTTATCTGTATTCTCCCTTACACAAAACCCCTTATTTCCTATTAAACTCTTTTCGGGTCTTTCTCTTAATATTTGTTATGTAAAAATGAGTATAATATCTTCTAAAACACAGACTATGGCATTAGATTTATTACGTATTCCTAGATATTGTTATATAATTAGTTCGTAATTTACTGTGGAAACACATTAGTTCATATGCTTATTGTTAATGTCTATTAATCTTTACATCATGGCGTCTGTGTTTATTGATTATGCATACCCATTTTCAAGCCACTCGATAGTTTAATAAAGAATAAAATAGTCGATTTTTTTAGATTACCCGTCATTGAAAAAAACTGTTTTCTAGAATAATAAAACTTTGTAATATGTAACCATAGAATTAACACACTTCTCATTTTCATTAAAACTCGATCACATATGATTTGATATGAAGGATTTTACGGTTAAAGGTGAGCATTTACTTACGTGTCCATGATTATAAATTATAAATTAAGTGTGAAAAATTATATGTAGAACTAATTTTAACGAATTAATAATTAAAAATGTTCTATAATTAATATCATGGCCATATATTGAAAAGCAAAAGTAACTATGGGTAGAATTCAAATTTGAAGAATGTAATCTTTTTAATTAGGTTTGATAGATCAAAAGTGATTAAAAAATTTTAATTTTTGTTTTTAGCTAGCAAGCTTTGTTCTATAATTTTGTCATTATTTTCATTTTAAAAGCAGATTTAGAATGGCTGTGTCAGATCTGATTTTAATTTAATAATTCTTTCATGATATAATATATATATATATAGAAAATAAAAAATTTAATTTTAGTCCTTAATGAATTTTTTTCTGAAAAAAAGAAACAAGTTTTTATTATTTTTTTTTTTTTTTTTATATTATTTTACCATCGAAAATATTAATTAAAAAAAAAAAAACTGTTTTTGGGTGCGGATTTTTTAGAATTGGTTTAGCTTAGTATGGATGTAGTATTTTGCCTCGCATTTTATGTTTATGTTTTCTTGGGAGCGAGATCAATTATTCCCAGAGAGAGTAATTATTATATAAAAAATGAAAGACTGTTGCTACAGCAGTCAAGGAAATTCTTGCGTATGACTCTCGACAAAGAACAAACAAAATAAATATAACTGAGCTCCTTTTTTATCTAATTCAAAGTGTACATGTGTGACGTAGTTTTTTTTTTATATATTTTCCTGAAGGTGGGGCATGATATGCCTGATCTTGGTGGCGATACTGCATAGGAGCAGGCGTCGATATCCGAAAAGAATGTCATTTTAACCTATATAAGTGTAATATCAAACAGTAGAAAATAGTATCACAATAGAGTGCATCGTATTACCCAACACTGAACATGATTGTGGATGAGGATCGGTAATACTTATAGATAGGAGTAAATTATGAGAATACGATATGGTCGTTAAATTAGGGAGAGATAATTTCAACAGTTGTTCACACGTAATTGGGAATTGTGGAATTGTAATCATTTCCTAAAAAGTTTGGAATTTCATTACAATAGCCGCGGTCGGTTTTGAAATGAACCAGCATAAAACTTAAAAAGACACGAGATACAAAAATTATAAATTAAAATTGAAAATAAGAAGGGCGCGATGCCCATAGATAAAAACAACGGGGTGTAATGTATAGAAAAGGCACTAAGCACCACAATAGAACGCAAATTGACCCGTTACGATATATTTGATCGAAGTTTTTTGATATTTATGAATAACTGCCATACCCTAATCAGTAAAGCCACGTATATGAGGTAATTAATGTTTGGTTTTAAACTTTTAAATAATTTTATACTATCAATATTATTTTTCAATGGTAATGTTACTTGTAAAAGTATTTGTATATTTTACGGAAAAACTACCTTCTAAATTCACCCGTATAGTAATGCAAATAACTGAAATTTAATATACTGTGTGACAAGCAACTTAATATGTTTTCGCGCAATTTCTCTTACATATATATATGTCGTCTGCGAGAGAATAATCATCTTATTATGATGACGAGAGTAAGAAGTTCTGAAAAACATATTTACTATCTAGGGATGATAAGAGGCTTTCCAAATCATTAATCGATAAGATTGTTCCATTGAGAAAAAGTTCCTAACCCGAATATTACCATCCTGCTCCTCACTACGAATAATCATCTGTAGTTAGCAGTTAAACCGAGAAATATCTAAACTATCAGTCTAATAACGATGGGATAAAATACACTCACATATTCATCGCTTGAAGGTATATTCTCTAAAGAATATCTAGTTCCAGTGCGAGTTAAGGTATAATCCATGAATAAGAAAGCATCCTGCATTCCAATGGCACGCAACTCGAGTACGTGTAAAAAGTTATTGTATGAGTGATTAGAGATGAATACGCTTATGATTATGGTCGTATTGAATTCCCAGCCAGGATCGCTCGGAGTAGCAGTCTTTTAAAGTGAGTAGATACTAGTAATTCTTATTGTCCTTCATGTAACAACGTACCTGAGTAGATTTAATACACACTAACTGAAAGGGCTTTAAATTACGCAATTTCTCAAAGACTTTCATGACGTATTAAAACATAATTAAAAAGTATGGTCTTATTATTAATATAAACGACTATCCAGAGTACAGGATATCTCGTATTCGATGACTCTGCAGAGAGAGTCACAACTGTATAACACAACCATCACAGAAAATATAATTTCAATTCCTAACAAGAGCGAATGGAGGTAAATACGGTCAGAGAGCAGACAAATGTTGAAATGGATGGTTGTGAGAAGATATTAAGAGATTCTATTATCTATTACACAGTTGATAGAATCAAGAAACTTTAGCGTGAGACGTTGTACATCATGGAGACGTTGATCACATTATTTCTATTAAAACCTCTGCCATCTCAGCGTCTAATGGCCTACATCTTGATAAGTACACAAATCTCAGATTATCGATAATAATATGAATTCAAAGATATCTTAGTGTATATACGAGATTAAAGAGGTAATGTGAAATAAACTAGTGCTCAACATGCATAGTTAGAGAACAGGTGATATTTATATATATTGAAATCTATATTTATATAATTGTTTAATAGCGCGGAGGAACGTGCAGAAACTCTCTTATCATAATTATTTATGTTTTACTTATATTTATGTCTAAGTTTTATTGAGATTATGTTTTTAGTAGATATTTACTGTTGACTTAAAGTTAGAGTTCTACTTGTATTCTGAGTAATTTGTTAGAGGTGTGAGAGGATTGGGTTTTTATATCTTTCTTAAATATTTATTTTCCATTAATCATATTTAGTGTAATACGGTTTTAGCATTTAATCACTTACGTTTTTTAAGTTGAGTGAATAATTTTACGTCCTTGTACTTCAGACTTTCGTATGTAATGATTCTTGCATGTGTTTGTCTGTTGCTTTTGTGTTGTGGGAGTAGATGTACGCGGGGTGAAAGATAGGAGCAAGCCATATCTATTGCTCACAGGCGCAGGCTTTCAATCAACATTAAATGAGAGCACGAGAAGCCAGAACTTCGTCTAGCTCTGCATACCGATGAGAATCCACACTACTCATACTCTATTGCATCTAAGCCTCTCTGCTCGTTCGCCTGAGACACAGATCGGTTAGAATTATACTCTCTAGGCTCAGAGTTAAATAATATACACAACTCACAGACTTTTTTTATCATACATTTCGGCTACAAAGCGGGTGGAGTATGGTATGTAAACACTACACCAACTCGCTGTCACAATGTCTTGATAAAATCTCGATCTCTCTAGAGCTTGTATCATATGTATTCTTCTGGCCTTAAAATCATTTCTTCTCACTACTACAGAAATCTTTTTGTAGCATCTGCTACAGTTCTCACCATAACAGAACACAGAGTACTTCTTTTGAATATCTACTATGCGATTCAGTCTTACACTGTTTATTAAGAGTATTCGCTGCAACTAAAATACATCGGTGTTCCTCTACACACATTATATCTCTTACTATCTAACACTGAATCACGTTGGCGTCGCTCTCCAATACGTATTAGGTGGGGAGCGAGGCACGTATACATTCTACAATTCATACACGACTTAGATAGAGAATTAATTAAAGAGTAAGCGAGAGACACAATTCCCGTGTTAGTCCATATCCATTTCTCTCGCAATCAACTTGATCCTATGTTTCACCACTATCCTTCTATCTATAAATACACATTCAGAGGCTCGCTATTAAAGTAAATTTGCATAACACACAAGCCTATTATCTATATTTATTTAATGCTTTTCTCAACAGCTCCATCCTGTTGCCTACCGTTTTTTTCTGTCACTTTGATCGGAGACGATAGGGGGCCTGCGTTGCTTCTACGCCTAATCTATAGATAAGGAACACAACTGCCTATTGAGTACTTCTGGTGACTGAGCTTCGACTTCTTTGCCGATAAGGTGGCAGTAGTAATCATTGATTGGACTAGCATGTTCATTCCATTTCTCTTCGACTAATTATCTTACTCTCTCTTCATAAATCCATGTTCGAATCGAGTGCTTTGTCTTTGGACCATTTCAGGGCTAGAGACAGTGCGTAATCGGAGTAGAAAAATTCTTCGTTCTCATTATTATTATTATTATTCTATGCACTATATTTCACACAAATTTCCAGCTTAAAATCGTTGTAGAGGATACTATTCGAAGAGCAAAGCGGGTTTCATTCAACTATGCTAATATTCCTGCATAACCTCATCTTGGTTCATCCTTACTTTGACTAATACCTTTTATCTGGATCTCATTGATTCACCATATAAATATCTTTAATACATATCATCATGTAATAGGTGTAGCTGTCTCTTATCCTGTGTAATCATAGTAACTGCAGTTATGAGAGATTGGTATTTAGATTTGCAAGAATCTCGCAAGAACAATGAAGAAAGGTGCATCTGTCAGGCGAGGTCAGGACCAAGAGGTTGTGACGGTGACAAGAAACCGTCGGCTATGATTACACTCATACACCAGTGTGGTGCTCGTATAGTCTTAAGACGCGTACGATGAGTTACTTCAGACGTATGGCTGGCTTGAGGAGTCTGTGTCTATCATTAGAGAATGGTATACTGAAAGCTTAGTATGGAAGAGGACCAATGTACTGCGCAGATAAATATGAGAATATACCCTCTCCGAGTTTTGGGGGAGTGAGGCTCTTTCATATGATGCTATATCCACTCAGTTGTCTATATCGAATGAATACTACACTACTGTGCGGAGAGCTGTAGAGAATTCGCAGTGTTGAGAAACACGGATCAACATATCCAGCCTGTGCAGAAAAAAGGAACCAACCTCGTTACCTTTCACATAGTATCGCTCTCTAGTATGGTTTACATGTATATATGGCTAGTAATAGAACTTGGAGAGAGAAGCTCTTCACTCAGACTTCTATGCCTTAATTGAGTCTGGCACAATTGCCGCGATAACAGTATATTGCGAGTATCGACAGTTAACGGAGCTTTCTGTCGCTTGAGGTTCTAACCGGAGGATATAATACTTCCTATCTACTGATTTATGGTTGTTGTTGTGCTCGCCGTAGGAATTAACGAGAGGAGACTGTCGTATGTAGCCGACGATATATATAATCGCATAAGGCTAGTACGAGGGTCGCACGCGTCACTGCTCTCCATCTCCATTCCTTTGGTACTCTTCTCTTTATGTCTATAACTTAGGTGATCTTAGTCATTCCTAGAGATCGGCATCGCAGTGAATTGAGGCTATGAATGCTATGTTATTGGCGAAGGACGACGCGACGTTATAGTATAACTTGTGACATTATATAAGAAGTTGAATGGTGCGTGCGCTTAGGGTTTCTTGTCTTTGAGTCAACGAGGTTTTTTGGCCTATTTTGGCCATATACCACATGAGGATGTGCTCAGGAGCGAGATTAGAGCTGCTGAGGGTCAGCGGGAGAGAGGCGATGAGAGAGCATGTGAGCTGCGCAGAGTTCGTGAGCGTGCTGTTGTGAGCGTGTAGAATTGCGGCGTGCAGTATCTTGTGGACGAGTAGTGCTGGGGAGGCGTGAGAGGAGATGGTCGCGGTGGTCGTGCGCAAAGCGTGGTGGAGAGCAAATTGTTTAGACTAAGCTCGAATTATCTACAAACTCATACTCTCTCACACATCCTACAGATGTTCTATCTCTGCTCTGCTCGAGTGTAGCTCGTCGATCTTCTCCTGTTGCTAAACTCGTATCACGAACATGGTCCCTATTAACGTACTAACAAAAAAAATGTCTTGGGATAACGATTCAGCATCTATAGTAGTGTGGACGAGTCGCTCCAATAGACACACTGAGCGGTAATTCTAGTTTAGATAACTGCAAGAAGTGTTTTGGTCGTCTATCATAAGGTTGGTCCTGCGAGCTATTCGCAAAGTGCGACCTCAATCTCGCTCCGTTGTTCATGAGCAGTTATCTTTGTACTTTTACTTTTTGTTATTCACCGGTTGGCATGTGCAAGAGGGCGTCTGGTCATCTCCTATCACCGCTTTTGGACAGGGTCGAGTCACACGCGCTCAGTCAATGGGGGAACAGTAAGTATGGATAATGATTAATATCACTGTTACTGTATTAATCATTTATCCTATGTTATTACTACTATTTATGATTACTCCTCTTTATATTCATGTGAGAAGCTGATGAATGTATGTTGCTTTTTTTTTATATACTCTATATCTCACTGAGTAGGTATTAAAGAACACTTATCTAAGTAGTGTGCAGTGTGCACGCACATGGTGTAATTGTATGTTAGTACTCTCGCTCACATGTGGAGAAGGAATTTCCACACGTAACCTAATTCTCGTATGTGTCTGTTACTTGTCACTCAGTGTGAAAGTCAAAACTAAGGAGGATGCACTGTTTTACTTGGCGTACTCTATGAGTTTGTCTGATAAGTAGCGCATCACATTCTCATAGTATTTAAAGTGTCGCCACTGCGGTGACACATGCTCATTCCTCGACTACTACAGATTTTTTTGTTTGGTACGAGATTTGTTGTGCCACTATCTCCTATGTTTCGCCTCTTAATTGAACTCACTCTCCTAGTTATTGCAAGAGACCTTTGCACATGTGAGTTCTCACATTTCATTGACGTGTATATTTTATCTCCTGTTACTAATATCTTTGAGAGTGTACGTGCGACTGAGACCACCATTCCTATAATCTGTGACGGCCTAGAGAGGTAGAAGATCACATACAGTTATTAAAAAATCGACTCATGTACAGAGAGCACCTAGTACGTCCGTGAAGAGATATATGAATATCAAGATGATAAAGTTATACAGTTAGATGAGAAAGTATTGCGATGTAAAGACAGAGTGTAGACATATGTATAAGAGAAATTTAAGAGATGAACATCACTAATATTTGAGATAGAGATGAATAAATAATGTTTTGAATGTGATATAAATTCGTTATTCTAATATATACAGGAGAGGATTATATAACAGAGATACAGTTTCTTAACTTCATTGACCCTAATAATTAATTTTAAAACACAGACACATGCTACAAAGTACACATATCTACTTCGACCCACATCGGGTCTCTATGTTAAGTATATAAATATTTATCTAATAATAGAATAACTCCTCATCTAGGAGAAGAGAGTGTCAGTCACAAAATAAGTTAGTCTACGAAGAATGTTTAAAAATTTGATAATCACGGTGGAGATGAGATAAGATATCTTGATAAGGTCCGCAGTTGTTCACCTACTATAGGCAGATCTGATTGAGAGCGCGAATATATAGATACGGAGAGAGACGAAGCGAGTTGGTGCACATTAAGATAGAGCCCGCTGCGACTGAAGGAATATATTGCAGCTTTTTAAACACACCATGCCAATAATTGGGATAATCATGACTAAACAAAGAAAAGTATATCACTTAATGAAAGCAGTACCTCACATACACGCTCAAGATTTTTATTGTATTGTACACAACATCATCAGAGAGATGTTATATCTAAGAACAGGAGGATGAGTAATAATATTTTTATCCTTATGATCTTCACTGCTCAAATGAGAGCCTCTCAAATCCTATATATTACTAGGCGGTTCAGAGCACTAAAATTGCCCTAGTTAAGGCATGCGTGATTGTTGATCCCTTGCCAGCGTAATAGAAAAAGTGGACTAGAATAGCTAGAATTTTTCTCTAAAATATTCGTACTTAGTCTGTCTCGAGAGTAGAAGAACACTTTGTCACTGCGGTACATATTATGAATCTAGATTTATGAGGTATCAGATAATAGATCGAGCACTTACCTCATTTATCATTCGAACTGGACAGAGTTTTAGTAAAAGTTTTATACATTGAAGAATACAGAGAAAGCATTTAAATCTAACACAATATGAATTAGGGTCATTAATATTTTTATATAAATCATGAGTCAGCTCAAAATTTATTCACCTATTTGATAATTGAAAATACTCAAAGATAAATAGCGAATAAGTTAGAAAGGTTATTATTAATTAAAATGAGGTATGTAGTGGTTTTATTTTTTCATTCATCATACTATACTCTTACCATGGACAAAGATAGTTAATAATATATAGAACAAAGTTTTTGTAAATTAAATGTAAATGGTAGATATAAGGAGTTATATCTTTATATATTGGTCACTGAATATATAAAATATCACAACTGAGATATATATGGTTTGGAGTTTGATTATATTTTCCCAATTTACTGAGCAATATCTTCTTCCAGCCTTCTCATCTAGACAGAGGAGGTCATATCTATCTATAAGAAGAGAACACAGGGTATATAAAGAGGAGTATGCTCGTCGATACTTACAAGACTAGCAGCAGGAGAACCCCCCGAACGTAACCTAAAAATTCGGATTGCCGATGTTTCAGATGAAATGCGGTACGCAAAGCGAAAAAAATTAGGCACAAGAATTGACGGGTCAAGACAAGAACATAAAGAATTGCCAACTAAGAAAAAGCTTAAGGTAAAGAGAACTATGAAGAAAAAATGCATTGATGTATTCGCTATTTAATTACTAACGCGGCATTTTTACCTTATTTAAGGATCAATACCTGCAACACAGAGAGTACCATGAGAGATAAAAATCAATAAGTAAAGTTTATCACAGCACCGTTTAATTACCGAATTTTACATAAGCAGCAGATGCACTTATCACTTATCACTCTTCTAGTCCATACGTTGTATGAGAGAATTAGACTCTCACTTCTCCATGTAAACCCACCAGATTAGTGTAAGTGAGACCAATTTCAATCAGCATCAACCCAGTCACTCAGTCTTCAAAATGTTATGGCAGAATTCAATATTCCTGCTACTAAAATTCATGTTATAGTAGTAGTTAAACCATCAACCCATACCATTTTGCTAGATTTAAGAATAAGTTTTTATATTTAAAAACGAATTGAAGAAACCTAAAAATGCTACCAAGATGGTGTACAGTATTCCTTCATCCGAAACTCACATAGTGTACCGGAAATCAACGTGTCTTGTTACTTTTTTTCCATCAGCTTTGAAAGATCTATTCTCAACGAAAGCTTGTTTAAATATAACCGAAGTGTTATCGCGAAGCTCAAATAACCTATCCGGCACAGAAATCAATCAGAACAAGATATTGAGGAAACCTTTTTTATTAAATTTGTCTGTAACCGACACAACACGTCGAGTTTAAATTTGAGAGAGAAAACATATATCTGCAAACTGATGAGTTGGTCGAATGCTCACCTACTTGGAAATACATTTGCTGACTTCTATATGTCAAATCTGGAAAAACAAAATCCTTCGTGAAACAAACAAACTTTAAACTCGTATTTTCATAAGGTATGTGACGAGGAGCGGCAAAATGAGATTGAGCAAGTTTTAACACGATCTAGAATGTAAGAACAGAGGCAGTTTTATTAGCTGAAGGGGAGAGGGTGATATAAGCATGCGGAAAGAAAAGCAGTAGAAGAATATGACAAAAGTGGGAAAAGAAAGCCAGCCTTACAGCCCCTCTGTACCATTATTAGTAAGAACTCGTCGCAATCAGAAAATCACCCTAGACCTTCACGGGACCGCGACGGATTCTCACTATGGTATCTCGAGTGTAGAGTTCATCCCCTGGCCCAGGTGGCCACAACCATACCCCTTACAACACCCGCCATTCTCTCCTATCAGCACCTTTCTTCTGCCTCTGCCATATATATATATAGTATATATATATATATATATATATATATATATATATATAATATATATATATATTTATATATATATATATATATATATATATATATATATATTATATAATTATTAATTAATATATATAAATATATATATATATATTATACTATATTATATATATTATATATATATATATATATAATATATATATATATATATATATATATTATATAATATTATATATATATATATTATATATATATATATTCCTAAAGGGAATAGGAAGCTTCTGGAAGGAAGCGGCGAAAGAGTTAAGAATGAGAATAAGGGGAACCTCCTTAGAAATAATGATAGGGATGGTGCTTTTGTAACTGATGAAATGGATGTGAGTGAGTGTAGAAAGAAACACTTCCGTAAGCCTGTATATATTTAACAACGTAAATGAAGAGGTGATAGTCGAATTGTGTGTGGGTTTGATGTGTGCGAAGAGAATAAGTATTTTGGGGCATGAGGTCATCAGCAGGAGGACGGTAATGGGTAGAGTGGAGAAAGTTGAAGAAATGGGAAATCTGCAGGTATAGATGAAACTATTGGGTGAAATTGATCAAGAACGGAGGCGAGATGGTGGATTGATTGGATTATTGAAAGTTGTGTAAAAAGCCGTTTATGGATGGATAAGTTCGAGGGATTGGTAGGACGAGCAAGTAATAGTACCCTTATATAATGATGGAAAAGGAGATAGAGGGGACTGTAGGAATTATAGGGATTAGTTTATTGGTGTCGTAGGAAAGATATATGCTGGTATCTTTTTTCGGAAGAGTGCGGCGAGTGACTGAAGGACTGAATTGGTGAAGAAACAGGGGCTATTAGGAGTGGTCAGAGGATGTGTGATCAAACTTTTTACATTGAAACAAATGACCGAGAAAACGAGGAAGAAAGAAGAATAAATTTGATAATTTAGGTATTATCATGGATTTGCAACACAGGGCGAGAATAGGACAATTGAGAGTACGGAGAGCTTCATTATGGCAGGTGTTGCGTAATAATAAGTTGCTGGTAAGTCTTCTTAAGGAATTACAAAACCTCATGTATGACGATAGTGAAGCCTGTGTAAGAATAATGGTGTCAAAAGTGATTGTTTAATATTAATAGCAGAAATGAGGCAGGGATGTGTTGATGTTCCCTTGGTTATTCAATTTGTTATATGGATGGGGTTATGAAGAATTGGGGATAGCCGTGCAAGAAATGGTGATAGAATGATGGAGAATGGAGGTGAATGAAGGTGCCCTACCTATTATATACGGAATGATTTGGTTTTGTGTGGTGAATCTGAATAGAGTTTGGGAAGATTGGTAGAGAGATTTTTCAAGGTGTGTAAAAGGTGGGGTTTGAAAGTAACGTAGAATAAGAGAAAAGGTATTGTTGTGGGAGGACATCCTCTGTGAAGTTAATGGTTAGATGGTTAAGCGCTGGAACAAGTGTCGCGAGTTTAAATATTTAGGAATATATGTTGGATGAAAAAGGGGAACGCTGATGCAGAGTGTGGTAGGAAAATTTGGCAATGGCAGGAAGGTGGCTGGTGCAGATAAATCGTTTGGTGCATGTAAGGGACTAAGTCTAGAGTGCGCTAAGGGTCTTTACATGAGGGTATGTTGTTAACTGTGTTAATCTTGATAGTAGTGAGACTATGGTCTGGAATAGAGAGTATAGGATCTAAAGTTCAATGTTGTTCAGATGGACAATCATTTAAGGGCTTGTTAGGTGTGAAAAAATTGAATAAATAGGAATGGATAAATCTATTAGAGAGTTATGTGTTGTGAAGAAAGTGGTATAAATGAGAGAAAAATGAAAGTACGTTGAGATGGTTTGGTCATGTGGAAAGGATGGATGATAGTCGATTGGTTAAGCAAATGTATAGTGGTGAGTGTGCTGGGAATCGAGGGGCTTTGAGACTGAAGAAAAAGTGGATTGAGTCAGTAAAGGAATGCTTGGAGAAGAGAAATATGAGTTTGGCAGAGGCGTGAAGAAAGGTCATAATAGGAGTTAATGGCGGGGTTTAGGAATGATACCCACATTGACGAGATGACCCTAATGAGGGTCCGTCGCGGTCCCGTGAGTCTAGGGTGGATCTTCTGACTGCGACGAGTTCTCACAATAAGAGGATATATATTATATTATATATATATATATATATATATATATATATAATATAATATATATATAATATATATATATATATATTATAATATATATATATAATATTTAATAATATATATATATAATATGTAAGGGGTAAATATATATATATATAATGAGGTAAATGAACAGTTTGGAAAGGAGGAGCAAATGGGGACTGTACAAGGGAATAAGGAAGCCTCGTGGAAGGAAGCGCGAACGGTTAAGAATGAGAATAAGGATCTGCTTAGAATAATGAAATAGGGCATGGTGGCTTTGGTAACTGATGATAGGTGTGAGAGGGTGTGGAAGAACACTTCGAGAAATCTGCACAATATTAACAGTAATGAAGAGGTGAGAGTGAATGTGTGTGGTTTTGATGGTGAAAGACGAATAGAGTATTTTTGGGGAATGAGGTTATTAGTAAGGAGGAGGTAATGGGGTAGAGTGAAGAAAGTTGAAAGAATGGTAATCTGCAGGTATAGATGAAATACTGGTGAAAATGATCAAGAACGGAGCGAGATGGATTGATTGGATTTGGATTGTGTAATAAAGCGTTTAATAGAGGCACAGTGAGAGTCAGTATAACAGAGAGTGGAGGAGAGCGTAATGAAGGTACCCTTAATAATAAGGTAGGGAGAAAATGGGGAACTGTATGAAATTTAGGGTAGATAAGACGATTACTCGAGTGTTGTAGGGAAAGGTATATGCTGGTATTTTGGTCGAAAGAGGCGTCGAGTGACTGTCAAAAGGACTGATTGGTGAAGAAACAAGTGCGTTTAGAGTGGTAGAGAATGTGTGGATCAAAATCTTTACATTGAAAACAAATGATTGAGAAATGAAGGGGAGAAGAAAGAATAAATTGTATTTAAGGTGGTTTTATGGAATTTGCAACAGGCTAATGATAGAGTTAATAGGGAAGCGTATGGCAGGTGTTAGTGAATATGGTGTTTGGTGGTAGGCTTCTGATGAATTCAAAAGTATGTAGACGATAGTGAAGCGTGTGGTAATGAATAAATGGTGTCAATGGTGATTGGTATAGGAAATAGCCGAGTAAGACAGGGTTGTGTTATGTCTCCTTGGTTTATTCAATTTGTATATGGGATGGGGTTATGAAGAATTCGAGGTGGGATGGCAAGGCAATGGTGTTAGAATGGTGAGAATGGAATGAGTGCGAGGGTGCCCTTACCTATTAATATTGCGGATGATTTTGGTTCTTTGTGTGGCAATCTGAAGAAGAGTTTGAGAGGATTGGTCGAGAAATTTGGCAAGGGTGTGTAAAAGGAAGGGGCTTGAAAGTAAACGTGGATAGAGTAAGGTAATGGTTGTGAGTGATGGACACTCCTCAGTGTGAAGTTATGTTGTAGATGGTGAGCAGCTGAACAAGTGTCTGAGTTAAATCTTAGGGTATATGTTGGATGAGAAGGGAACGGAGAATGCAGAGTGTAGTAGGAAAGTTGGAATGGCAGGAAGGTGGGCTGGTGCAATTAAATCGTTTGGTGAATGTAAAGGGAGTGTGCTAGGGCTTACATGAGGTATGTTGTTACCTGTGTCTTTGTATAGGTAGTGAGACTATGGTCTGAATAAGAAGTAATATATCTAAAGTTTCAGATGTGTTCAGATGGACTCAATCTTAGGGGTGTGCTAGGTGTGGAGAAGAATTGATAAAGAAGAGGAATGAACGTATTAGAGAAGTGGTGTGGTGTGAAGAAAAGGGGTAAATGAGAGAATAAATGAAGAGTCATGTTGAGATGGTTTGGTCATGTGGAAAGATAGTGATATCGGTTGGTAAGCGGATGTATAGTGGTGAGTGCTGTTGGGAACCGACCGGCCTGGGAGACCGAAGAGAAAGTGGATTGGAGTCAGTAAACGAATGTCTTGAAGGAAGGGAATGTGAGTTTGGCAGAGGCGAGAGAAAGGGTGCATGATAGGAGAGAATGGCGGGTTTTATAGGGGCATGGTTATGGCCCACCTGGGCCAGGGGATGAACCCTTAATTGACGAGATGCCATAAGTGAGGGTCCGTCGCGGTCCATGATGCTCTAGGGTGGATTTTCTGTCCTGTGACGAGCTCTCACTAATTAATGGTACAGAGGGGGCGGTCAGGCTGGGCTTTCTTTTCGACGTTTGCCATGTTCTCCTACTGCTTTTCTTTTCCGTGCTTGTACAGCTACTTTACCCGCCAATCTTGGGGCAAAAGAGGAAGGTGGAAGAAAGAAGAAATATATATATATATATATATATATATTATATTATATATTATATATTAATATATATAATATATATATTATATAATATATATATTATATATATATTATATATATATATATATAATATAATCATAAGGGGTATGAGAGAATAAATGAAAGTTGTTGAAATGAATTTGGTCACGTGGAAAGCGATCGAATGATATCCGATTGTTTGGTTAAGACGAGATGTACTAGATGTGAGAAGTGTGTAGGACCGACCGGCTGGGAGACCGAAGAAGAAAGTGGATTGAGTCGGTGAACGAATGTCCGAAGGAGAGAAATGTGACGTTTGGCAGAGGCGAGAATACAGGTGCATGCATAATAAGAGAGAATGGCGGGTTTTGTATGGGGGCATGGTTGTGGCCCACCTGGGCCCAGGGGATGACCCTTACATATGACGTTAACACCCATTAGTGAAGGGTCCTGTCGCGAGTCCGCTATGAAGCTTTAAAGGTATGGAATTTTTCTGTCCTGTGACGAGGCTTTCCACTATAATGAGTACAAGGGCTGGGCTTTCTTTTCCACATTTGTCATAACTCTCCTACTGCTTTTCTTTTCGAATGCTTGTGCGCTCCTTACTCCCAACTGGGAAAACACTAAGGTTTAGGTGAAGAAGAACAGAAAAAGAATAAATATATATATATATATCATATATTATATATAATATTATATTATAATAACATATTATATATATCATAGATATATAATATTATAAATTATATATATATATTATATATATATATAATATATAATATATATATATTAATATATATATATATATTTAATATTTATTTATATATAATCATATATATATAATATTATATATATAATAATATATAATATATTCATAATACTATATATTAATATATATATATCTATAATATATATATATACAACGATCATATATATATATATATATAAATATATATATATATATATATATATATATTAGGGATGGGACGATTAATTGTCTTCGACATCATCAAAATCGGCATATTTTTCCTCAATTGTCATCGACAATTTTCTGCAGATTAAGTGAGGAAACCAGAAACTGTCCATGTTCTCACAGTAATATTAAAATTTTTTAAAATCAATATTTTTGAAGATACTTACTATATATTAAAATTTAATTAAAATATTAAGTTGAATTAATAAGGAGAATGAATGATTTTAATATTAAATAAATCGGATTAAATCCTTATTACACTGGCATGGACTTTTCCAGCTATTATTCGAGGGTGCTGATTCCAAATCTGATATCAGATTTGCTCTATCATATCCCTTTTCTATGCAATCGGCAAACCCCGTTCTCATAGATTTTACCCGGATTTAACACTTTGTCACTGATAATTGCAAGTTGTTAAGAGTCCGTGACTGCTTTAGTGATAAAAGATGGTATTGTATTTGAACAATGGTGTGTTTATTAATATTTTATGTACATTTCACAGTTTATTATTACAAATTACTATCATTTTATGTACATATCACAGCTTATGTAATATTTTCATTTGCAGGTTGTGATCTAACAATGGCTGCAACATTCGAAAGAAGGAGATGCCTTAATGACACAGATATATTCAGCTACATCTGTGTGAACTTCACTTGCAAGGATCTAAAGGCGCAACCATTAACACCCTTATGTCAAGAGGGGGTTATCTTGCCTCTTTTAAAGTAGGACTGGGGAGACAAGCAAATATTTGGACTCCTCACAACGTGGGTTAAAATGTGTGAAATTTTGCGAAATCATGGTCCTAAAGAAAGAAGCTAAAGCTGAGATTTGGTGTGCAATGTTTGGAGATAACCACAAAAAAATTTGGATGACTGCTACTTCAGCCTTGTCAATGTAAAAAGGTTTCAATAAGACAAAACAACCCCCTTACAATTACCCAAATATCCCATCTGCCAAACGACCAGTTGAACACTGTGGAGAATGTGAGGGCTACCTTGCCTTGTATTTACTTGAGGGCACTAACCAGAGAATTGCTGTTGAAAGGATCACACTCTCTCTCACTCTCTCTACATGATTATGAGGATGATGCTCTGGCCGAATATACGCCATCTGTTGCAGATCCTGATTTCTACATTGCTATGTTTAGTCAGCTGATTGAATGATCTGTAAGAGATTTGTATTTGCCAAAGGAAGCCCTGTGAATTGTTGGCTTCCAGGCAGAAAGAGAAGGAATAACTCAGACCTGGCACTATTGTCTCCTTTTATCGTAACAGAGAAAGCAGCTCTGCGAAAGTACTTCCATTCAGAATGGGGTCAATTTGTTTATTTGTAATGAGTTGAAAACGAATCCTTCTCAATATTGACTGCTCGCATCTGATTAAAGTGAATGGAGTACTTTATTGCAGTATGTAAAAAAGTTTGAATTGCTATTACTGCCACAACCGAAATATATTTAATATATATATATATATAATATATAAATATATACTATATAATATAATATATAATATATATATATATATAATATATTATAATATATATAATATATATATATAATATATATTATATATCTATATTAATATAGTATATATATATAATATAATAATTATAAATAATATATATATATAATACGTATAAATATATATACTAATATATATATAAATAGTATATATATATATATATATATATAGTATTAGTTGAGTAATACATATATATATATATAGTTATAAAATATAATATTATATAATATATATATTAATATATAATATTATAATATATATATAAATATATATATATATAATAATATATATATATATTATATATAATATATATATATAATGGTTCAATCCAATAGGACACTCTGTAGAAATAATAGAAGGGTATAAAACATCAAGAAATTTTTAGTATGGACCAATACCATCTTCCATGCATTTGTTATAATATCCAGATTTGAAAATGGATTTAATTTGTTTTGTTGGGCAGCAAGGGGAGGTTATGACCAAATACGGTACCTTGTTTCCTGTTGCTACTGAAGAACAGTAAGGGCTACATTAGCTCGACTGGTTAAAAAATCTGGCCAACCAAGAATCAGTTGGTGCCTGGTGACAAGGAACCACACAGAATGACCCTATGGTTGATTAGGATAAAAAATGGTATTTCGCGCAATGCAGCATAAAACTTGGGTTATATGAACATTAGCTCAAAGCTCTTGATCACACTAAGAGAACTGCTAATCAGCTATATTTTTTCAATGCTTTTCTAAATCTCAGTGCCTAGTAAGGAAAAAGGCAGGAAATATTGATGCCCTCAATAAGAAACTCATCAGTGATCCACGACTTTCTTAACAACAAACACGACTGCGCAGAGGCTTTTTAGAGCTTAGAACGCCATTCTCTGGATGTGGTAACGGGAAATTTCCTGGGAATGGAAAGCGAGGACTGAACTACCGAGAGTTGTGGAGGGGCTGCTCTCAATTTTTTCAAGCACTTGAATGTAGAATGAGTATCAAAGTTACTACTTATCATAGTCAATTGGACGACTTCCAGAGAACCGCTGGGTCACGTGAAGCGAAAGAGGCAGGAGTGAATTGCTTCATCAAGGATACTAAAGTTAACTAGAAGAACTGCTACCAAGGCGATGGAACACCCACAACATATGGCAGATAACTGCTTGTCCTATGATGAAGAGACATTCCACAAGCCTGTACATCGAGATCGTCAGGAAAGGTCGCTTATCAATGTGACATCACTATTGTCAATTTACATTTTTTGTACATATTTTCCTTATTTCATATGTTTGTGTGTTGCTTCTCGCTCTCGGCCCCCCCTACGTCAGTTGAGGGAATTCTAAAAATGGTAAATAAGCCCATTCACGATCACATTTATATGCATTCCACCTACACAACTTGTGCTACGGACGCATTAAATGTATTTTTCCCATTCTTATTGTATATTGATCTTACGCTTAATTCTTATCTGTAAGTCTGTTCAGATATTCAAAAATGATCATAAAATTTCTTTTTTATTTGAAACTGCAGATATGTGATAGACAAAAAACCGATGACAGATTTGAATCAGACACTCCAGAATCAACCTTAAGACCGTTGAAAAACTTATAGAACCAGAAATGTTGTTGACAAAGTTTTATTATCATGAAAATAATTATTAATTATTATTATTATTATATTATCTATATTAGTATTAGATTAGTATTAGTATATTATATAAAATTAAAAACAAAAACAAAATGTTAATAAATAACAGGAAAACTTTTTCTATGTATTAATGCGGTTCTTAATGTTATTAATTAATAATTTGATTTTTTTCTTAGCTAATTGTGTCTAAGATTTTATGATATAACTTTTATCAATACATGAATCGAACCAATACTGAGGTCAAAGATTTACTAAATAATCGTCATCGGGATCATAAAATTCATTCAATCGTTGCCCAATCACTAACATAATAATATATAACTATATATATATAATTATAATTATATAGTTAATTATATATCTATTATAATGCTTTAGATATAGAATTGAGTTTTTACATACATGTGATACAGTAGTATATCTATATATAGTTAATAGATATATTATATACATTAATATAATATAATAGTTATAAATATAATATATATATACATATTATAATATAATAAGCCACTTATAGATAGTACTATTATAATTAATACCTAGTAATAGGATTACTTATACATGGAGCTTATATTTAGTATATGAATATTAATATATTAGATATAATTAAGAGCATATACTATATATATAGTTAGTATATAACCTCAATATTGTAATATGAGAGATGGACGTCATGAGTATTCATGGTGTAAGCAGTATATAATATATATACATATATATATAGTATATATATATATATATAATAATATAATATATATCTTATATATATAATTATATATAGTATATTATACTAATATTATATATATATATTTGACTATTTATAGAATTCAGACTCATTTTTTTCTAAATATCTTATTTGACTGGAATGCCCTTATGAATACACACTTAAAATTCCACTTTTTATATTTTAAATAAATACATTAAAATCGAGTGTTAACAGCAAAACATCAATACACAGACAATTACAACTTTTTATTTAACATATCTAAATTATATTTAAATTCCACTAGCTTCGCCGCCTAGTAACGCTCCTAGGTGGGATGTTGAACAGAAAAGAAGCTCCTGCGTTAAAGAAAGAGTCTGAAGTATGAAACAATTTTTCAGTTGGATGGTTGTTGATGATCCAATTTTTTATCGATATTTCTGAAAAATTTTGTACTTTTTCATCATTAAATTTTGCTATATCATCTATCATTTCACCTGCTATTTTATTAAAGTTATTACTATTTACAATGCAATATTGATTCTATCATATTCCTCTTGTTATAATTCTGAGACCCATTTAATGATGGTTCCAAATTGTTATATGAATATTGATTTATTTATGATTAAACGTCGATTCTATGGATGCGTAAGTGGCTGATTCTCGCTTACTTGTATGTGAGATCGTATTTAATGCTGGTCATTTCTCTTTTAAAGTCAAATTGTCCTCTCCCACATAAATATTCTACAGGTTATAGCAAGGAATGCTAATATATACCATTGAAATAAGGGCCTATTTCAAATTTTGTTTTAGTTTTAAAACTTTTTAAGGGGTAGGGCATTCGATGGGGGTGGTAACGATACTCTTCGGAATAACCTCCCTGAATGCATTTTGGTAGAGATATGGGAGCAGCCAGATAGGTGTGTTTCTATTTTTTTTAGGTAACTGCGTTATGAGAAGTGGTAAGAAATTTCTTTCGCTTTCTTAAAGCTCTATTGGATTATGGAGAGAGATTGTAATTCTAAAAAGTGTTAAATAAAAAATTGATTCAGTCTGTAGATTAACTACATGCATTGGTATTCCTTTCATTGCTTCAACACGAAGGTAGGGACCCTCACATCTTTGTTTTTACGTGCATTACGAATTTGTTCCCCCTCAAATCTACAGACTGAAATCAATTTTTTATATTTAACACTTTTAAGAATTTACAATATCCTCTCTCCATAATCAATAGAGCTTTAAAGAAAGCAAAAGCAAATTTCTACCACTCTCATAACAGTTTACCAAAGAAACACCACTATCTGGCTTTCCCATATCCTCTACCAAAATGCATCAGGAAGGTTATTCCGAAGAGTATCGTTACCACCCCATCGAATGCCTAACCCCTTAAAAAAGTTTTTAAAACTAACAAATGTTGCATAATAGCCCCTTATTCCATGTATATATCAGCATTCCTTTGGCTATATACTGTAGAAAGTATTTATGTGGAGAGACAATGATCTTTAAAAGAATGAAAATGACCAGCATAAATACGATCGTCATCATAACAGTAAGCAGAAATCAGCAACTTACGCATCATAGAATCGGCCAACGTTTAATCATAAATCATCATCAATAACTGGAACCCATCTTAATGTCTCAGATAATAACAAGAGAAATGATAGAATCATATTGCATTGTAAATAGTAATAACTTTAATAAAATAGCAGGTGAAATGAATATAGACGTGACACAAAATTTAATGATGAAAAGTACAAATTTTTCAAGAATATCGATAAAAAATTGGATCATCAACAACCATCCAACTGAAAAATTGTTTCATACTTCAGACTCTTCTTTAACGCAGGAGCTTCTTTTCTGTTCAACATCCCACCTGAGGAGCCGTTATTGGCGGCGAAAAGCTAGTGGAATTAATATAATTGATATGTAAATAAATATGTGTAATTGTGTGTTGATGTTTTTGTGTAACACTCGATTTTAATGTATTTTTTAAATTAAAAAGTACTTGTTAAGTGTGATTCATAAGGGCATTCCAAGTCATATATAATATATATATATATATATATATATATATTATAATATATATATATATAATATATAT
>JABUQX010103776.1:0-10000 GCA_015478945.1 Trachelipus rathkii
ATAAAAAAATTTTTATATTACAGACGACAGAAACAACTACATTTTTCCTTCGTAAGGAAAAATGATCTTTATTTAGGTTACTATAACTTCTTATAAAACTCAATTTATCACGTGGTTCGTTATAACTTCTTATAAAACTCAATTTATCACGTGGTTCGTTATAACTTCTTATAAAACTCAATTTATCACGTGGTTTATATTTCTTTAGAATAACGAAACATTTAGAGGCTTTATATTCAATCACTCAATTTCATAATAATCAGGCCTTAGTAGTAACACATAGATTTGGACTGCAAGTTATCTAACCCGCAAACAACTGCAAAGGTCATAAAAGTGCCCTATTTTTTTCGTCACGTCAAAGGTAAATTCATGGCTAACTTCTACAAATTCTATATTCTATAATTCTATAACAACTATATATTCTATATTCCTATATTCCTATATTCTATACGGCTATATATTCTAGGCTTCTAGCACGTCGCGACCTTAACCATTCTAGCAATACACAACTGGTAATTAGTGCCGACCCGCTAGGATTATTGGGTAGCGTGGGAATCGATTAGTGTATCATTAGAAGGTGCTAGGAATGCTTCCTTTCCTATGAGTTATTACCCACCCCCCATTTTTCTAGCCTTTCACAGCCTGACATATCCTACGCCATAGAATACGGCTAATAATTGGTGTCTACTCCTAGGTTATAAGGTACGGTACTTTTAGTGGTAATATATTAGAATATGCTTCTTTCCATTATATATTACCATACCCCCCTTTCTAGCCTTTTTCTAACGGGCATGACATAATCCTAAGTCATAGAAGCACGGCTAATATGGGTTCTATTCCTATGCCTAGCAAGTATGAGGATTCGTTGTGTCATATTAGAGGGTGCTAGGTTGGTTATCCTTCTACGCAGTTACGTATCCCCCACCCCCCTATTCTAACCCTTCTAGGTGCGATAATATCGTATGTGCCGGAATAAAACCTCGTATATATCTGTATCGATTAGCACATAATCGGGAACTGCTGAATCGATTTCTGTGTTAGTATTAGATATTCATTCTAACATAGAGTTTAGTATTTAGATATTACCCTACCCCCCTTTCCTAACATTTTTGTTCTTGAGCTAATGAAAGCCCGAAGCACGGTGTTGCCTATGAATGTTTTCGAGGTATGCCGAGTCGATTTCCGTTATAGCCGAGCGCTGCGTTTCAGCCGTTTGCGTTTTTAGAGCACGCAGCAACATGCGTTTTTTCGTAGATGGCTTACCCTTCGTCAAAACCTATCATGACGGGTGTCAAACAGGGTAGAATGTCTCTCAAAAATAAGATTCACGTAGTTACTTTCCGAACGCCAATAGTCCCAGGGCCCCAGCCGGGGGTGCATTTAATGGCAACGAAATGACACAAAATGACAGCATGCTTAGCAAAAGAGGTGTTAGAATCATCGTATCTTTAAACCTGGCATGCCTTCTTTATATGTTGCAAGCATTGTTACAGTCCAATGTTTTCAAGCCGCTACTGTCTAAGGGGTGGGGAGCCCCTGCCCCGAAAAAACGTAAAATGGACTTAAAAAGCTGAAAATTGCGTGATGTAATAGAAGGCATAAATGAGATAGAACTGGCTATGTTAAATTAAATTGCGAACCCATAATGGGACGCGCGGATGCGGAGCTGTGTTGCCGGTTGCCAGAATGGAATTTTCTGCTCCCCTACATATTAAGGACAAATAAGTTTCTACATATACTGTTTTTCAAAGGTGTAGTAACTCATTTTGGGTTTCAGTTTGACCTAGCTGGTTCTTCTATTTCTAGCCACTACAATGTCCTAATCTTAGAATACCCCCATATTAATGGCCTACCGCCATGTTATACAGATACTGGATTCCGAATTGGTGTATATTAGAAAGTGTTAGGATGCTTCTTCACATGAGTTAGTACCAATCGCCATTTTCTAAGCACTCTAGCAACGTGACGCTACATCATAGTAATAACCTAATTATTAGTTCTACGCCCTATGTTTTGAGGTAATGAGGATCATTTCGTGTGTATTAGAAGTTGTTAGGATGTTTCCTCTCTATGAGTTTAGTACCCCTCCCCCTCATTTTTCCTACGTGTATAGTATTCAAACTTTGTTTATTTTTCGAGCTAGAGAGTTGAATTTGGTGTCGTGAGCGTCTTATTGTTTCGAGTATGCGATTTGAGTTTCAGACATTACCGGAGTGGAGTCGGAGTTTCGCTTGAGGTCTTTCACCGGGTGCTGCAGTGCTATCATATTATAACTTTTTGGTTTTAAAGGCCTTTTCTGGTTAAAGATATTCTCTTCAAACTGGCTACCCTGGTTGATGAAGGTCCCGCCTGCCTGGGTCCGAGGTTTCCCGCCGTAGCAGCGTCCAGGAGGGGAGGGGGTCTGGAGCCCCCAAAACCAAGAAAAGGATTTAGAAAGTTGAAATTTAATGAATGAATAGAAGAAAATAATGAAATAGAGTAATGAGTTTTATGTGACGGAACAGCACTGAGAAGGAGCCGGAACAGCCGGGAGTTGTGATAGCGAACCAGACCTAGAATTCTGGTCCAGCTGCAAATATTGAAGTCAATTGATGTGTTTAATAAGTTTCAAGGGAACACAGATCCGAATTTGGGGGTTTCCATAACCCTAAATGATTTGAACCCTCGTGAGAAGGAAAAAGAGAAAGAAAATCACAAGTTGAACGACAATGAGGAAAGAAGAAGAAAAAGGAGGAGGAGGAAGAAGGAGAAGAAGAAGAAGAAAGAAAAAGAAGAAGAGGTGAAGGAGGAGGAGGAGAAATAAAAGAATGAGAAGAAGAAGAATAATTGTTTAGTTAGAGGTCGTATACACAAAGTCTTACATTTTTATTTTTTCAAACTGATGCATTTTGTTTATAGAAAACCTGTTTCAATGACAAAGTTAAAGTTAAAGTTATAGATAAAGTTAAAGTTAAAGTTAAATTTTCATGTTGAAGGATAAGATTTATATTTTCCATGTATTAAATAAAAAAAGTTTTTTTGAAAAACATTTTGTTTTTCGAAAACATTTTTGTTTTTTTGAAAAACATTTTCCTTTGATGAAAAACATTTTGTTTTTCTGAAAACATTTCTTTGTTTTTTTAAAAAAACATATTTCTTTGAACTTCCGATAATTATTTTTGCAAAACATTTTCACTCTAACAATTGTTTCTAGAAAAAATGTTGTCAAATTTTCCACGAAAACATGATTTTAGGGACCATAAAGCAATAAAGCAGTAAAACACTAACAGCAAACAGCACCAGGGGGTTCTCACTCCTCCCACTATTCATATTTCTCTGCTTTTCCTTTGCTCTGTGGCTCCGCTGTTGTCTTTACTGTGTTTTTTTATCTTTGAGCTTGCGCTTTATAATACTTACTTTTTTACTTATTAATCGACATAATCATTATAGTGAGGTGCGTGTGGCTCTTTCAGTCGTGTCTTCGTTTTGCGCCCTTTTACCAGTCCCATATATATCTCTTCCAAACTCATCTCATACGATATAGTACATTACGATAGTTAAGCGGTGAGCTTCTAACAACAAGATTATAAAATAATAAAAAACTATTATTCTTCTACTGAATAAGCTTGCCCTTATTTTAAGATATAAATAATATATTATATATATCATATAATATTTCTATTATCTATATATATATTTAATATCTATATACTATCTCATTCTCATAATACATATTCATATCATATTATTATTTTATTTCTATCTAATCTATATCTCTCTATCTATATTCAGTCTATATATATATATATATATATATACTATAATCTATAATATAGATGCTGGGCCGTATTCTGACTCTGTACCTATGCCTTAGGCGCTCCGTTACTGCTCCGCTCTACCCCCTCTTTGCATTACTATTATGAGTTACTTCAGTCTATTCAGTAATTGCCCTTTCACACTCCCATCATATATTAGTCTTCAGCGTCTGGTCTATTTATTAGTTTCTGGTAGTTATTATTATATATTTTATATTCCATTACTAGTATTGATATCATGGGGTACTATATATCATCATATCGTATCCTTGAACTCTCTCATATACCTATCCGTGAATCCTAATATTATTATTATATTTTCTACCCTATATACCATACTACACTATATGACCGACGAATCACTCATTATCAGATCGTGTTTCTTACATCTACAGGTATATTTATTTAACAATATTACATACATCATACACATACGTTTTTTAAGAAATATATAACTATTATATTATATATAATAGGTATATACTTTATACTATATATATATATATATACTCTATTACATATACTATATCTATTATATTATACTACTCCACCTATATTACTATCTATTAATACATATATCTACTTACTATAAATATATACTATATACTTCAACGAGATATACAATGTATGTTTCACATAAGGTATTTTTAAAAATCATTTACACGAACACTGTTTCTTTTAAATATAATATATATATATATTTATCATTATATAATATTACTCTTATATATATTCACTATATCATAATATATTATGTATTACCAGATTATTAGCTACTGTACCTCACCGCGTGGATATAGCGTGACATATAGCCGTATAAGCATATCACTAGTGATGGCGCGTAACTGGTGAGTCACTAGTTACTGTAGAGGTACTGTGAGCATAGTACTATACGAACTATTATACTTATGTACTAGGAGCAGTATATATATAACTACTGTATGTATCGCTTATATTACTGTTTATACGTATGCTACTATAGGTACTTTTAAGCTAACATGACTGAGCTCAGTGAACGCACATGTAGTGATAGTTTTGTAATACTGTGCATCTCGTATACACATGGTTCCTCGACAAAGCGTTCTGATTTCCTCCTTGGAAATAACATAGGAATAACCTATCCCACGAGATGCAAGGCCAACGTCGCATTCTTCTCATGTCATATCTCAGGCTCTAATACGATCTGACATCTTTTCTCAACTGCCACAAGAGAAAGTAAAGGGTAAACTCACATTTATTGTCGGTTTAGTAACAGCTGCTAATACAGAAATTCGATCCACGTACTTATTGATACTCTCTTCTCGAGCTCCCGTTTTCCTCATGAGTCTCACGTTGATTGAAATTTTTACTCGGATAAAACACTCCCGCTAAGCCATAGTGCTAGGCTGTCATGTAATTCGTCAAGTATTCCGATCGAATTCGTGCTATAGATGGCATTAATACATTTTTCATTTTATCTTTTTTACCACGCAACTGTTGTAACCATCACTTTCTTGCACTCGCGAATCCCTAACGAGAGAGCGAGCGTTGTACGTATGAATGTGCTTTACCGCTGAGTAAGGTTTCTCTCGGATTCATTAGCGTACAGCATACTCTTTCCAACTATCTATCGCTAAGTACTGCATGGAAAACAACATCTTATTTCTATCATACCCTCCTCTGTGCCTATCGTTTTCTATCATGATACATCTTCCTATGACTCGATGTAAATCAGTATGTTATCACATTACTCGCAGCCTTTACCCATTCTTCTACGGTATTCCAGTAATACCGCTCCTGAGGAGAATTTCCTTGTCTATATCACGCATTATACAATATTGGTGGTTCATGTACATACCTACCGTAGTGAAATCACGAGGCTATATTTTGTATTTGAGACGCACGCTATTCTCAGAGCGTTACAGAAGTAAATATAAAAGAATCCCCACGCTTCGGAATACCTCAACAAAGGTCCTCTATCGAAATATTGTCGTTAACAAGTTGGGAGAGTGGACCACGAGAAGCATGGTGTTAGGTCTCAGTGTGATTAATAATCGTAGCTGGAAGAAACTCTTTTGTTATCACGATAATAACAGCTCCTTCATACCATCTTATCAGCCCTAAATACCCTTCCTCTCCAACGACATATCTAGTAAGACACACTAAACAAGATAACACTCTTCCTACATAACCTGCGCCTTATCTACTGCTAGACAAAGTCATAATACATGCTCCCTCGCCCTTAGCACTCTGATCGCAGCGATAAACATGTTTTACTAGAACGCAGATTTACGGCATAAACAAGACCTTAAATTGAGCACACATCATATTCGCCGTAATTAACCACTCGACAATGCCAAAGGTCTATATTCCATAAATTCCATACTCATTGGTAGAAAAAATGATCTTTGTATACAAAACAACCAACATAAGCACGATATGATAAAAACTGAGTGAACAAAACAATATATAATAAGAATAAATTGATATGATTAGAAAATAAATATATAGAGATATAATAATAAATGCTTAAGATAGAATAATAATATATAATGAATTTAACGTTTTATTTTTAAATTTTAATAGTACTAATAGGACGATAATCCTAAGTAGGTTTACGTCCCTCTGTCTGCAACGTGAGAATATATATATATATTACCTTACACTGTGAGGTCTCTATCATTATTTTAATTCTTTATTACTACTTAATATATATTATATTATTTATATACTTATATTTAGCTTTATAATCTATTTAGCACTAGTATATAGTATCATATTAACTATATATATAATATATCTATCTATACTTGTATTTACTTATATACTTTTTTGAATGTCTTCTATCCATGAAAATGCTTGGCTTTACGGAGCATCTATCCTATTAGATGCTCCTTCTGTCGATCATAACCTGTGCTTCACCACATCATGGCTAGAGTGCTATACTTCGCTATTGTATGCCTATAACTCTTTTCTTCCGATTCCTCAACTCCACTACTCAGAGTTATGCATACGAGGCAGAGTATCTCCGTCCTGACACTACCCATATTTGTTTTGGGTCGATTATGTTCACGTTAAGGATTCTTTTCAAGCTGACAGAATAAAGGTATGTAACTTCTAATGCGAAGTCTGAGAGCAAACTGGTTCTGTTTCGTAAAACTATGCTTCCTAATCTTTTTAGGTGTAGCATACCATAGTGTCTTTTTCTAAATATGTATAATAATTGCCCGTCGTATAAGCATATGAATCAAGCGTGCTCATGTAAACATAATCGGTGTGTATCGATCTTCTTGTCCTTTACCAGGCAACTGTTGTTAACATTTTCTATCTCGCGGCACAGCACCCAGCTAGTTTTATCTGGGATGTGCCTCCCAATATAGAAACCCATATATTGTGGGGTAAAGTAGTCTGTATCTCGCATCTTCTGCCACTACCATTTTTCTATAATATCCATAATTTCCGGCGTATCGATATGTATACCTTTATGAAGAAGGTTTAAAGTAAAGTTTCTAATCATTCATGATCCTCCATCTCCTCCCTCACTGCTAACTATTTCCGCAAGTGAGCTTTAATACTACCTGTCCTGTGTAGCCTTAGCATAGTGTGTCATCGCCTTGCGGGCCGACTCGACTTGACGGCTTTGGTTCTCATTCTTTTCCACGTTCGCGCATCTCTCGTCATGACACATGTAAATTGCATCTCGTTTCGCAACTCTCTCATGTACATATACCACGTCGTGTTATATTCAATTGGGTCACTCTTCACCTTGCTTCCCTCGGTCCTGTTTGCTGTGGACGTGGTGGGCCCTTCCTTTTCCTGTCCGTGGGACATCTGGTGAGTTACGGTAACACTCGTCGGTCTTTTTCTTTAGTATAACCTAAGAAAGTATACATCAACTTTTCGGATATATTGATTTCCTAATGCGTCACACTGGTCGCGTATAGCTAGGTGCTACATTTGTATCAGCATCGAATGAATACGTCAATCTCCACCCACGTCAGGAAATACCGGTACATCCCTGGGAAAATAAAACACTTTTTTAAAACTCAGAAGCACAATCTGCTACCTTCGTGTCTTCTTACTTTAAAGTAAACGACCTAGACGATAAACAGAGTTCGCAGAGCATAGAATAATGTAATATTACTGGAAACAAACAACAAGTCTATGAGATAAGGGATATTTCAACCAATCACGGAAAAGGGTATAGGATAGTTCAACCAATCACAGAGTAGGGACAAATATAGATAACGGATATGTCCAACATGAAAATAGCATATATATATATATATATATATATACTATATATCTATATATATATATATATATATATATATATATATATATATATATATATATATATATATATATATATATAATATATATGGTTATTTTATATATTTATATATAAATAGCGCACCCCCGCAGCACTACAACACACACACACACACACACACACACATCACGATATTTTGATGCCTCCAACTTGTGTGTCCCATCAGCTTTGTGATCCAAAGCTGAGGCATGCAAACCGTTGAGGCATCAAGAATCATCCGAGTGTGTTGTGTGCCTGTTGGTGTGTGGTGTGTGTTGTGTGGTGTGTGGTGTGATGCACACTTTTAATCCATATATATTATTTAATATATCTATATATATATTTATATCTATATTATATTTTGAAGTTACCTATTAATATATATATATATATATATATACTATTACTATATATATATATATATCTATATATATACTGTGTAAGACTTTGGATGCTATTTTCATGTTGAACATATCCGTTATCTATATTTTTGCCTCTACTCTGTGATTGGTTGAACTATCCTATACCTTTCGTGATTGGTTCGAATATATCCTTATCTCTAGACTTGTTGTTTTCCCAAGTAATATTTACCACTTCATTCTTCTGCTCATCGGGAGAGAGCGTAGTGTTTTATCATCATAGTCGGTTAGCTATTGAACGTGGTAGAGGTTGTGGCTCTGTTTTAACAAAGTGTTCTTATTTCCATGATGATATTCCATACCGTTAGATTGGTTCGTCTTGATAAATACACCTCTATACGTGACATTGTGGGCATTGGGAATATCAATGTTCGAAATGGGATGTATCTTTCTTATATCAGCAAGAAAGCCGACCGCTTTTACACTACTTCATATGTAGTGACCATATCGAATATAACAGACCGTGGTTTTTAATGAGTTCCGACGGAGAGTTACTGTGTGTAATGCCTAACATGCTGAAGAAATGGGTTGAACTGAAAACTTTAAGTCAGGCACAGGGTTAAATGCGTTGGAAATAGTTATCAGTGGGGGCGGAGATCTCATGATTGATAGAAACTTACTTTAACCTTCCTAAATATCTAGATACGACAATATTATGGATATTCAGAATATTCGGCAGAGACGCGAAGAACAAGGACTATTTAACCCCACAAGTTATATGGTTTTTCTATAATTCAGAGGCACCATCCCAGATAAAATACATGTCGAGTTTCGATAGACAATGTTAAAAACAGTTGCGTAAAACGAAATGTTAACGCGATTATGTACTGGCCGCCATATATATGTATACGAGGCATATTATACTTAAAAAACTGTTACCTAAAGATTCGGGAAATATAATTAATCAGTTCTTAGGCTTCGATAGATGTTCATACCTTTATTCGTCAGCTTGAAGAATCCCTTTACGTGAATGATCCTGACCCAAAACATATGGTAGTGTCAGGGCGAGAACTTGCCACGTATGTACTCTGGGATGGAGTTGAGGAATTGAAAAAGTATATTAGATCTAATAACGAAGATAACTGGCATTTGTGTAAGGACTTGAACCGATTAAATCTTAACTGTCTCGGTAAGCCAGCATTTATGTAAGGAACATTCAAATATATATATATATATATATAATATATTATTTATATATATATATATAATATATATATAGTATATATATATATATAATATATATATACTATATTATATATATATAATAATATATATATATAATATATATATTATATATATATATGTATATATATATCTATATATACTATATATATATTATATTTATATAATATATACTATATATATATATATATATATTATATAATATATATATATATAGTATATATATTACTATATATATATATATATCATATATATATATCATATATATATCTATATATATATATATTATATATATATATATATAATATATAAAT
>JABUQX010103776.1:15000-32500 GCA_015478945.1 Trachelipus rathkii
CCAATAACCTAGGGGTAGGCACTAATACGGGGTGTATTCTAGAATGTAGGTCGGAACGTGCTAGAAGCTAGAAATGATATAGCCTATAGAATATAGAATATAGAATATATAGAATATAGAATATAGAATATAGAAACACGTGACCTTTTCTCGGTCGGCGGTACCCTTTGAAGTGACGAAAAAAGGGCCACTTTTATGACCTTTGCGGTTTGCGGTTTGCGGTTAGATAACTCTCATCCCAAATCTATGTGTTACTACTGGCCTTGTTCATTTCTAATTTTAGATCAAATAACTTCTGGGTCATTCCTTCTTATAAAACTCAGTTGATCACGTGGTTTATATTTCTTTAGAATAACGAAACATTGAGCTTTATTTTCATAAACTCATATTCATAATTGGCCTTGTTAATTTCTAACTTTATCAAATAACTTTTAGGTCATTAAATCTTGAATCTGTTTTTTCTCCGTAACAAAGCTACTTTGAGGGTTGAAATTCGCACCATATGATCATTAAATCACAGTAATCATTCTAATATATGCATATCTTATCACACCTCTATTTAGATAGTTAGTTATAAATAATTAATATTGCTATGGGAATAATATTTCATGTAAGTTACATGTGATTCCCATCAAAGCAGGTTTCAGGTATTTTCGGTGAAACTTGCAATGCTTTTATTAGTTTCTTTAAGTAAGTTAATTAAATCATTTTAAATTGCTATATTACGATTTAATTAGGCATTATTTTATATGAATTTTAATAATAATTATTAATTAAACTAAAATCTAATTAATTAATTTATATATCTCATTCTGGCAACTTTTAATCTCTTTCTCTTTGTGTATAAAAGCAACGAATAGAGAAAATCTATTCACTTTTTTTAATAGGATCGCTCTTGCAAGGTGACCTATTTTGGCTTTTTTTTTTTTTTTTTCTACTTAAATGGTTGAAACTCGTATCATGTGATCATCGTATTATAGTGATCATCCTAACATAATCTTTTATCACACCTCTGTTTAGATAATTAATTATTAATTATTAATATTCCTTTGGGAATAATTATCATATTTGTTACTCGTGACTTCGCGCCAAAAGCAGGTTCCAGATGGTTTTGGTGAACTTAAAATGGCTTTATTTGTTTAATTATTATTTTTCCATTAATTGGTAATTATTTTACGTAAATTTTAATAATAACTACCTATAAAACTAAAATCTAATTAAATAATTCATATATCGCATTTTAGGAACCTACAGTACAAATGCTTTCTCTACGTGTATAAAAGCTGCAAGCGGAGAAAAATCCATCATAATTTTCGTCATCGCTCTCGCAAAGTTGACCATTTTAGCTTTCCCGTTGTTGTTTGTTTTCTGTCAACCATTCTTCTAAATTATATATAAAAAATTGGAGTAAATTAATATTTTTACAATCTCTATCTTCAGATGGAGAATCACGTTTAGGATTAGGATTAGTTTTTATAGTTGGAGCTTAGTCTCAGAATAGCTAAGCTTGAAATTTTTACTTTTGATCGGTTTATAATTATTTTGAGACCCTTAGGGTCCCAACCAGACATTTTTTCACCCCCTTTTCAGATTTTCGCATAGTTTTTATTAGTCTTTTTTTATAGGATTTCCTTATATTTGTCACCTTCTGTAGGTCAGATTTTAGGAATCTGGCCTCATCCTTTTATTCCGCAATCAATTTAATTTCCGTTGGTATTGTTTCCTAAAGTGGATTAGAGCCTCCGAAGTTCTTTCAATCGTTATCGTGGGTGTGATAAATTGTGGAAGCAATATCTTATTCGAAGGGTTCGCTGATTTTCTTAATCGTTTTTACGAATATTTTATTCTGGGGTTCTGTTTCTGAGATTTAAAATTTAGAAACAAATGGACAATAAATTTTTAAATAAATTCGGTCAATGTTTGCGTTCTTTCACTATCAGCCCATGTTTTAAGACAAACGATAGTTGGAAGCAATTCAAGACATAGATTATTCGTCTTCACTCAAGTTTATCTCTAAATGTCTTATCTTCAAAAGTAAACTTGATAAAATGATCACTCGAGTTTAACTTTTCAACTTTTGATAAAACAACATAATTTTTTTTCACACAGGGGTTAGTTTGGGGACTTGCTTAACACCATAATAAATTTCCCTAGCTTTTTGTATATTACACAAGAGAAAATTTAAATCTTAAATTTCTGAGCAATTTTTACTAATATCGATATCATTAGAAATAATCGATGATAATCGAACCCTAAATATCGTTGTTCATATATGGAAAATCTTTCATTTTAAGTATTGAAAATCCCTACCTCAACTAACTGTCACATCGTAATGAAATTTCTTTAATTTCATTTGCTACTAAAAACTATCCGGAGGTAATAATATTAAAAATCCTATTGCTGTTACTAGCACTATTGCTATTCTTGTTGATATTATTTCTACTTTAACACACATTCATTAATATTAATATTAAATTTATTTTTTATTAATATTGTTACTACTATTATTCTTGTCATTAACATTAACATAAAAATCACTGTAGTTATTATTACTACTATAGATAATACTAATAATAATATTAATATTAAGCGTTTGTACAAATATATCTACCAAAAATTATATACAGGGTAGCTCCAGTACAGGGTGGTATCTCGATATATATCTACATGGATTATAAACATTATTATAACAAATTAAAGTATTCTTTCACTATTTTACACATATAATATAAATAGGCTTAACAACGCTCTATATTTATTTACTTCATATAAATCGTGATAAATTTTTTAACGAGTTGTATGCAAGAAAGATTAACCATCAAAACATGCCTTAATTTACACCCATCGAGTCTCAAATTATTTATCAGAGAAAAGAGTGATTTTTTCTACCCTTAACTAGAAATCAAACTTAAATTTAATAAATCTTTGGTAATACACATGTAAGTAAGAATCGATAGAGCTTGATCATATCGCATTTATTTCACGACATCAATTGAGTATAATAGTTTAACGGTTGGTGCGAAGGGATACATCCTAACACCTGACCTTAAATTAAAGACTTACAACGGAGCTCAAATTATTCAATTCTTAGTAAACTAACTGATTATATACATGAAATAATAACATATTATATATACAAATTTAGATTGCGTGAAGTTTGGCACTATTATTACTAATACAATATATAAATTATTATATAATAAATTATTAAGTATTACTCTTGACTTAACGTCACTTTATCAACATAGATCTAAATAATCTGAGTTAAAATATTTTATATCACAGTATTGTGCCAAAGGAGATTACCTCACACCTTAACCTCTAATTACTAGGAGTTACAAATTATATATACTGAATAATATCTGACTAATGCATTAATACATAAATTATAAACTCTTAAATAAATTTAAAATTGTTTAATATCAGAGTTCGCCTAAACATATTTAATAAAATAATTCACTAAATAAAAGTCTAAACACATATGTCTTAATCTATCTACATAAAATTGTAATATTTTTATATGTTGTGTCAAAACAGATATACCTAATCATATAATCACGCTAGGCTCCATTAAATTATAACCTAAGGAGCCCATAGTATAAATCTCTATAAACGAGATCTAACATGATAACATATTATATAACAAATATTTTATAAGTAAATTTTTTTTTGACTTAATTACCAATCATTTACATTACAATATAATGAGAAATAATATATATAGATATATTTTTTTATGCTATTAAACTACATTCATTACATTATTAAATAAGTATATATAGCTTGCACTACGCTTTATCTATACCATAAAATTAGTTATGCCTAAAATTATTTTTAACGGAGTGTAGCATATAAGGGAATATCACCTATCAATATAACTAGGTTTATATATACACTATTATATCGTATGACACAATTATATATCTTATAACGATTATAACACATAAAATTATACATAAGTAACTCAAATATATTTCTACAGAATTCTAGATATTCGGTTGTATCCACTATTTCACTATATAACATCTATAATCTTAACACTTGACTCATATAGATCTACGCTCTCCCACTAATATTATATATATATGTAAAATATAATTTATTCTGGTTGTTGCAAATAGGCAGGTGATGGTCAATTTTGGAGTATAGTATATTATTTATTATATATAAATTTTAATTATATTTATTTTAATATATATATTTATATTTATTAATTAATTATATAAAAATCAATTTGATGATCTTAGTATTTATTTTGATATTTATTGATATATTGAAGATGGATGGGGGGAATTATATAATCAGTCAAGCGAATATATATAATTATTGCAGTACAAATATACTATATAATAGCGTGACGTTACGAACTTAAAATAAATCAAATTATATATATCAAAATAAAAATATCATAAATTTTATTTTTATTAAAAGATTATATTATATAATATATATATATTATATAATAATATATAATAAATTCTTAAGACAAAATCTCACCAATTATATTGCCATCAGGCAAAAGGAGTATACTTAATAAAACCTATATCTAAATTTATAACTAGGTAAGTCCCAAATATTTAATTACTATATTAACCATGTTATAAATATCTGATGAGTGAGACTACTGAATCAATATTAGTCTATATTATAATATAACATAAATATTAGCTTTCTTTGCTATTACACATAAAATATACGAGTTAAAATACAGATATTGCACTTTGCTTATTCAACTACATATCGCAATTGTCATAATTATGATGTGTCGTGCACTAACGAGGCACTACTCTTACATGGTTCACTCAATATCCGATTGACAGATACATACTACTCCATGATGAGAGAAGAATCACACTATAATAATTTATAATCTGATATTTCTTGATCGCACACACTGATCATCAATTCATTCTCACATTCTATTAATTAATGCGAGAGAGATCTACTGGACATGAGTCTTCTGACCAGACTTAGTATTATCGATTATCATTATTACACATTATAATTCAAGAATACTATTAACTATTTTCTACATACAACTACTATATACGTAATTTGGATCGAGATCTCGCACTCTCATCTTTTATCAGCCCATCAATAAAGTATTAGTTAAATTTTACATTTAACGTTGTAGCATATATAGGAGATACCTCAATAACACTCATGTCATCACCTAAATTAACTATATCTAGCTACAACCAAATTATATATATCATGAACCAGATCTAACCTAATATATCTAATAATTTCATTATACACCAAATCTTAACATATATTATCTTATAGCTATTAACTATTACAATATATAAATAAATTATATAAGCTTGATAAAAACGAGCTTATTATCAATATACATAAACATACTATCTATTGAGAGTAAATTTTTTACGGTTGATGCAATACACTATGAATAACTTACAACATAGGTAAGCCAATTAATAATTAGAAATACACGAATCTATATAATTGAAATTATATCCAATTATATATAAAAATATTTAAGATTTATTTCGCTATTTATTACACAATTAACAATATAAATAAGCTTGAATACGCTCTATTATCTTACACATAAAAGATGATATACAATTAAATTGATACGTATTGTGCAAGGAGACTACCTCAGTATACAAACATGCGTATTATTGGCACTCTAATAGAGCACAAATTCTTGGAGTGCGAAAGCACTCTAGGAATTACTATCTCATATTATTATACATTAGGCATTAGGTGAGAGATCTTTGCCATATATAACATAAGAGACACATGTGATTCCGGATATAATTCTGGGACTACTGGACAGAGCTCTGTATATCTATTACTAATGTATAATATATTGATAAAATATTGTATGGTATAGTTGAGCAATATAGATACCTCAACACGCTGCCACTAAATTACCAAGGTATGACAAATTATTTCTGAAACCGAGAATCTAACATTTGAATACCCTATTATATAAACAATTTTAGAGTTTACTTTAGCTATTTCACTATAAAAATTAATAAACATCATTACTTAGACTTGTCTAATATTACACTATATAAAATTAATGATGAATAATTTATCGGTTTGCAAAGAATAACTTACTAATAAATCCTGCATAAAATTACCTTAGGCAGGCGGTGCTGTCATACGAATATTTCTAGAGACCGCACATAATATCTATGAGGAGAGGAACATTAATTATATATACTGCAGTAATCTATATAATATTCATACTTAGCATGATACATTCATATTCATCTATATATGAATAAGTTAATACGTGTAAAGCTTCGACACACGATTATTCTCTATCAGTAGTTAAATTGTAGATTAATATGGGCTATTATGAGATTGTAGCAAGATTACATTCAAGAGTAGCGCTGCTTTTAATATCCTAGTAGTTCCAAAATATCTGAACTGATTCTACTTATTGAGATACGCGATAAACTTTCGTGACACATGTAGAGGATATATGCATCATTTCCTAATATCATTAATCAGGGAGGCATTGCCGTCCTAATATGGAATGTTTAATGTTACATGATGGTAACCCATCTTTATTATAAATATAGGATGAATAGAATACTAGGAATATTGTTGATATATTCGAGCTAATATTTACCGGAAAACGGATACATTAGCAAATAACAATAATAATACAAATATAATGCGAATCATAATAATACTCCTAATATTACTAATACAATATTAATCCTTAATATATATATAATATTTGTATAATATATTTACTATGATAATAGTGATAATACGAATAAAAACAGAATAAAATGATAGTTACAAAGAATTATTTTTAGCAATAATATAATCACAATAAATAATAATAATAATAATAATATAATAATAATAATGAATAATAATATATATATAATAATAAATAACATCTAATAATAATAATATAATAATAATATATATATAATGAATATATAATAAATAATAATAGATAATAATAATAATAATAATGAATAATAATAATAATAATAATAATTATAATAATATAAATAATAATAAAATAAATAATACATTAATTAAAAATAGTTATAATAATAATAAAATAATATTAATAATATAAATAATAATAAATCAATAAAATAATAATATAATAAATATAATAATAATATAAAATTAATAATAATATAATAAATAATATATAATAATATCAATAAATAATCCAATAATAAAATGATAAAATAATAAAAATTAATAATAATTATAATTATATGATAAATAAAATAATAAAAAATAATAAAATAATAATAATCAAATAATAATAATAAAATAATAATGCACAATAACAATAACAATAACAATAATATAATAATAATAAATAATAATAATAATAATATTAATAATATAATAATAATAATAATATTATAACCAATCTACGGAACATAAACACAAATATTCACCCCCTTGCAACTTTCTAACTCATTTACCTACTAAAGAGGAACTTTACAGTAAGGTTCTTTTTGTTTTTACCAAAGCAAAATAAAAATCTTCTATTATAGGATGTACAAGAGAGTTCGCTGTAAACAGTAAATGAAATAGATAATATCTGCTTCCAAAATATTGTGACTGAATAAAATTTCCATAGTTTAAGAGCCAAACAAGCATACTGCTTATAAGGAAGTACCTTAGGCAATTTTTTTCACTAATCGTAGACAAAATAGTGAAAGCCAACTAATCTGTCGTAGATGATAATAATATGGAAAAAAGTATATATTCTTTATATATATTAATATATTAATATATTAATATATTAATTAATATTATATTATTATTATATTATTTATTATTATTATTATTATTATTTATATATATTATTTATATTATATTATTATTATTATATATTATTATTATAGTATTATTAATATTATATTATTATTATATAATTATATTTTATTATTATTATAATATATTATTAATTAAATATATTTCACATTATTCACTATGAGCTTTGGTTCCTTTATGAATATGGTAACCTCTATAGAACTTTCAACCACACTAAAACCCGCCACGGTAACAAATACGCTACTTTGACCTATGCATTTTTTCTTGACTTTTCGTGTATTACCATGCATATATTTATCTAGTAAATTTTGGATACCCATATGGGATATATATTTTACATTTATCCTTGAGATAGGTGATATTGTAAGCTCCGCCATCTTCTACTTAACTCCTCCCACCTATATAATTTCAAATGTTTTTTCTGCTGACCTCTTTATCCATCTCTACTACTACCCACGAAAATAAAGATACATTAATTCTGATATATCAGAGAAATTATTAATAACAAATAAAATAAATAAATATAAATAACAAATACAAGAATATAACAAGTTTAGATATAGGAGTAGGGTAAAATACAATAAATTAATAAATAAATACGAATAACATACATACATATTATTCATTAGATATAATAACCTAGAAATCTAAGAGCTGAGAGGAAAGTAAAGAAATACATATATAGATAATATATCAACTTAGTGATGGGAGAGGGAAATATATCATAGTAAGCGAGAATTATATATATCCTACCTACTACACTAATATATATATATATACCAGTAGACTACCCTATGCATAAGTACGCAAATACCGTCCTGTACAACATGATATCGTTACCTATTATTCCGTTAAGTATAGTTTAGCTTAATATATATCGCGTAACATTCCTCTCTAACAAGGACAATACTGAGTAGTGCACCGCACATTCCGTCTGAGCAGAAGAGTGACACGTACCACATCTAAAGTAAGGGATGGAGTTTGCTACATGTTTATCTCCCTATCAACATGGCAACAGCGCATTCTGTAGGTAAAATTATTGATTAACGACAATAGGGCGAGTCTGTTATCCGTAAACCTCCGTCGACGAGAGCACGTATACGCTTTCTTTTTGTCTATATTGTTACATTCATAATAACTTTTAACTTGTTTGCACCAGAAAGGGGCTGGCTACCCGTGCAAAATAAGATAATAGATCTTCGAAGTAGTACGTCGACTATTCATGGAGCAAGAAATGGTATTAAAGTTACTGAAGTCTCAACGTCAGAGAAAGGAAGAGTCAGTGTAGCCAAATTCTGATTCAGAAAGAGAAGACGTGAAGTTGACAACGGCATCTCGAGCTTGGCTACGATCCGGTGCTCTTTAATGTGTGACTAAGAGAATTACTATCAATAGGTTGATTTCTGTTATTAGTCCCATTATTTAGGTTATCGATAAATATACTCGTTATAGGTTTACAAGGTTCGTAGAACCGTACACATATTATCGCGTATTTTAATAGTGATGAAAGGTGATCGATCTCGCCCCGGAGCGGCTTCGCGGTTCCGGAAACAGTGTCATGTGTAACTACAAAATACTATGAGGAATAGGAGAAATAATGAGCAGAAGGAGTAGAGAAGAAGGATACCTGAGAAGAAGTGTATACAGAGTTGATTACACACTCTAGAGCTACACGAGGACTGCTGACGATCGTGCTACACTCGTTCTAAGTCATAGTTAAATTCTATACCGTTATGATTAGAGCACCATCACACACCTGAGCACCAATTCACTATTAGTCAATCTCCACGTTGTTCGTTTTTAACTACACCACAATCCATCAGAACACTACTTGAGCTATCAGCTCAATCTTATATATTATTAAGTATTCATTTATACTATTAGTATTCTTCATGTTTATAATTTGTATATCCAATTTAAATATTTAATTATATTTTCAAATTTATTTTTAGTTTATTTTTTTTAATTTGTTTTATTTGCTTAAAACATTTTGTTTTTACTAAAAATTTTATGCTTTTTATGTTTATATCTTAAAAGTTTGCATTTTTACACACATTAAAGCAGTAAATCAGTAATCAGTAAATAAACCACCAACCTCCTACCCTTACCCACCGGGATCTATTGATCCTATTGGATCTATGATCTATTTGATTTCATGTCATATTTTGCATGACATATGCAACAAAACTTATACTCTTTTTATGTTTATAGCTTAAAAAAATTTACATTTTACATACCTTAAAGCAGTAAATCAGCAAATCAGTAAATCAAACCACCCATCTTACCCTCCCCACCCCGCCAGTGATCTATTGATATATTGATTCAAGTCTTATTTTGTATAACATAGCACAAAACTTTTATTCTTTTTATGCTTATAACTTAAAAATTTTTACATACCCTAAATCAGTAAATCAGTAAATCAAACTACCCAACCTACCCTCCCCACCTCTCACGTGATCTATTTGATTCTATTGATTTATTGATCTATTGATCTATTGATCTATTGATTCAAGTCATATTTTGTATATCATAACAACAAAACTTTATTTTTTATATGTTTATAACCAAAAAATTCATTTTTTCTACACCCATTAAAGCAGTGAAATTCAGTAAATCGGTAAGTCAAACTGCCCTCCCCACCACCCTCCTACCCATCCATAATCTATTGGTCTATGGATCTATTGATTCAAGTCATATTTTGTAGAAAGCATTTTATTTTATTTGTTTAAAAATATATTTTTTTACTAAAATTGTTATGTTTTACTTCCCTTAAAGTAGTAAATCAGTAAATCATACCACCCTCCCCTCCACCACCCTCCACCCACCATCCTATGATCTATTGATCTAATGATCTATTGTTTCAAGTCCACATTTCGAGTTTCATTGGATAAACATTCATAAATAACAGTTCTTTAACATGATCAATACCGAATATCTGCTAAACGAACAAAGTTTTCATATCAATAAAGTAACATAACATAACCTGCACCTAAAAGAAAAATAAATGTCAACGGCAAACCTAACATCAACTTATCGTACGATATAAACTCGTTTACATTAACAAAGTTCTCACACTAAACCATAAAGTAACTACATTACATTGCGTACAATAAGTAACATATTCATACTTTTTCAAACATATCTCTATCATATTAACGTTAATTTTAACATTGACATAATAATATTTAACAAAAATTTATCATAACCTTACCTATCTATCATAATTCCGGCCTTTTTTTATCACCATGTAAAGCAGTAAATCAGTAAATCAGTAAATCAACACCCCCTTACCCCATCCTCCTCCCAACTATCCCATGATGCTATTGTTTCAAGTCACATTTCGAGTATCAATTTTGGTTAAACATAACATAAAAAATAAGTTTCTTTTATAAACTGATCAACGAATATTCTAACGTACAAAGTTTCCACATTATAACGCTAACATAGCTCAACTTGAATAAGAAATATAATGTACAACGACAAACTAATACACCTTAAGAGCGAATAAACTGCTAACATTAACAAAGTTCCATACTTAACGACAGTAAAGTAACTAACTTTAGTATCAAACGTAACCTATTCACACTTTGGCATGCATATCTCTCACATATCAATGTTAATTTTACATTAACATGGTGATATTTAACAAAAATTTATCATAGCCTTGTCTAATTAAACTGGACGACAGAAATTTTGTTAAATGAATATCATGAACTGTTTCTTATGTATTTCGTATGCTGAATATCGAATATAACCTCTCAAATTTGCATCACGACTTAGTTCTTTGTAATTTACATTTTTATATTAAACAATTAAATTCACAGATGTGAAAATGTCCCTTGTTTTGTTTCTAACTCTATTTTCTTTGCGATTTTTATTTTTAAAAAAAAGGCTGATAGCCACGCTAATGTAAAGCGTATAATAAGTAGGAACTAAAAAATAGATAAAATATAACGTCAACAACACGATAAAACATGTTTATGTCAACTCGATAAAAATTAAACACTCGGTCTGAACGTTTTTCAGTTTGTATCTGGACGTTGAATGTGAAGTGTGGATATTAATATATATTGATTTATATATATATATATATATATATATATATATATATATATTATCTATTATATATATTATAATAATATTATATTATATAATAATATAATTATAGTATAATATATAATATATATATATATATATATTATATATATATATATGGTGTTCAAATTGTTATAATTTTTAATGAATGATTAAATAACTTTAATTAAATGCCTCGAAATTGTTAAAAATGATCCAAACAAATTTTTTTACATTTGTGGTGAGGTAACGTTTAAGTCCCAAATGAGGAATATTGCTCCCTTACTTAAAAGTATAAACTTTATTTTGGAATTAAGCTTGGTGATCAAGATAAGAGGTCTTAGGCCACCCTCATATTTGCCTGTGCGTCTTGTGAACATTACTTAGTGTTGGCTTACGGCAGTCCAACATATGCCATTGCAAATTCCAATGGTATGGAGGAAACCAAAGAATCACGCAATGGACTTTTTATTTTTGCATTACAAAATTGGCTGGAAAACATCAAGACCAAGCAAGACCATTAAATATCCAACTACCTCGCTATAGGCCTGTTCCCACAGCGAAGATGCTTCCTATCCCTGCATTCCACCTGAAAATGTGAATCTCCTGTCAGAAACCCGATTCGAAGAAATTTACATTATCGTCCAGAAAAATGACCGACTTGAAAGACCTTGAATTATGATGGAAGTCAAAGATACCATCATAGAATTAATCATCAATGAACTCAGTGATCTATGTTTGCCATCTATCATTGTCAAGAAACAGCCAGAAGCTATTGCTATCTAGATAAAGGTTGGAATCTCCTTGAGAAGGAACTACAATTCCCTCTTATCGGCGACGCGAAGAAGAATTCCGACGCTCTTTTCGGTAGACGGCAATTTAGTGTACCGTACTGATGTTGATTCATTAATGAGAAAATAGGAGACTGTCATGAACCTAAGGAATGGAGATTGTTTATAGAATCTCCTCTAAACTCAGTTTAAAAGCAGTGCTTCTTTCATAATGGAATGTAAACCTTTGACTCTATTACCTATGACTTCCATATGAAAGAAACGTTCTAATACATATCCATGATAGTCATTACCTATAGCATGTATGTGGAGATTTAAAAGTTATAGCACTTTTGTTAGGTCGCCAAAAAGGGATATACTAAATTTTGTTGTTTCCTATGCGAGTGGGATAGCAGAGATCGAAAAAATCATTTGTCAAAAAGCAATGGCCTAAAAGAAATTTAATACCTGGAAATAAAAATGCTGGAATTTCAACCACTTGTGAATACCTGAACTCGTATATCTTTCTCCTTTGCACATCAAACTCGGGTTAAGAAATTTTTTTAAAAGCGATTGATAAAAGTGGTCCATGGGTTCCTATACGTAAATAAGAAATTCACTGGGAGATCAGTGAGGCTAAAATTAAAGAGGTATATTTGTAGGCCACACATAAGGAGCTAATGAAGGACCATCACTTTTGATGAAGCTGAATATATTGAACCTGCATGGAGATCCTTTATAAAGGTCATAACTGGGTTTCTAGGCAATAATAAGTCCGACAACTAGGAGAACTAGTTTCCGACCTCCTTCGAAATTATAAAGCAATGGGAAGTGTAACATGTTCCTAAAAATACATTTCCTTCATTCACACTTGGACTTATTTCCTAACTGCAATCTAGGAGCTATAAGCGATGAGCATGGTGAGCGATTCTAAAGATATTTCAACTATCGAAAACGTTATCAGGGAAATTGGAATCAAAATATGCTTGCAGACTATTGTTGGGCTTAAAAGGGTGTACCTCAAGCAAACTACAGAGAAATCTTCAATCTACAGTTAAATTGCCAGAAGTATATAGGGTGAGTAAATTTTAAAGCTATTATTTTAAACCATTATTAAATTTTAATTTCGTATTACAAAAAAACCTTGCCCGTTACAAGAAAATGGTATACAAATTCGGAATTAGCGCACAAAACTCCATAATAAACATCCATTTTACTCATTTAACAGACAAAAAGTCAATTTTGCGTCAGTGTTTCATACACCAAAATATAAGCTAATCATTTGCCAATGTTGTTTTAACATTAACATAGTAATATTTAACAAATTTACCTAACTATCATAATACTAACGGATAAATGCAACATAGTAAAGTTTTATCCTCTTTAAAGCTAAACTATGAACATAACATACTTAACACACAACATTCACACGAATAAACAGCTATCATTAACAACTTAACCAATAAAGCGAACATAGGGGAAGTAAAACTAGTTTCATTTTTATAACATATTTTTTATTGAAAAGAGCGTTACATAAATATTTAAAAACATGTAAGTTTACTTTAAATATAATAAATCATCTAAGCGGGGACAATGGGATTCAACATAAACTTGAGCAATGTTCTAATATATCTCTCCAGAGTTCAACCACCTTATGAAAAGATGTAAAGTCTAATGCATTCTGCAACAGTTAATACCATTTTCTGCATATTTTGGTTCACCAGCACTCATTCTCTCATGCCAGAGAAAAGTACCACATTATCCATGTTGCTATTTATTAACATACTCCTGTACCTCATTATACGGAAAGCCACATATTTCAGTGTAAATCGTAGATTACCCAATTAGCTATATGTATTGTAATGTCCTCAGTATGTCAAAAGTGTAATACATGAGTTAATTCGTTTTCTTTTGATATTTTATTGCTGTAATATTTTCAGATGTTCGCACTGTGAAACCCTATACATGTATGCCAGAACGGGACACTATCGGTGGGTTTCCAATAGTTTGCGCACATCAAGCTTTTTACATTGTCCACGCAACGAGAAAACAGCCAATCATTCTATTAGGACTCTCAAACTGTCTCACGTCTAGATATTTCACTAAAGTCGATGTATAATGACAAAGCACTCCTTTGAATATCAAATAATCTGATGATTCCTTCAACAGAAAATGAAAAAGGGTCTAACTATTTGCCCCTCCGCGAATAAAAATAATGTTTCTAAATCCATTATTTATTACGATTAAATATACAATTGACACATCGTTGGGGAAGAACGGAAGTTCTCGTAAAGACTACATCACACAAGCGTAGAGGGAGGGGTTGAGCGTCATCTAATCAACACAGTCCGAAAATACTCCTACTGATTGAAACTCTAGTGTATAAAACAGTCCCCAAGTGTAATGAGATTCTTCTTTCAACCATCAGAAGACAAGAAACAAGATTAGTGAACGTACGACGAACCATATCAGTTCAAAAGTGCAATATAATTGCAGACTACAACAACAGAAACTACTAACATTAGCAAGTTATTAATCCATACGTAAAACAGTATGTTAAAAGTACCTACACACAGCGTACATAAAACGTTAACCTATTTCACACTTTTTTCGACACCTATCGCTAACAACATCAATGTTAATTACATAATCAAATAGATAATATTTAACAAACATTTTATGCATAACCCTGTCTAATTACATTAAACTGACAACGTATATAATATGCTATACGTAACAAAGTTTTTTACATAACCTTGTATAATATTAACAAAAATTATACATATACATACCTAACCTAATATATCAAGAACCTGCCGTAATTAACATAGATTAGCAACAATAACAAGAGTTTTAATTCCAAACATGACATAAAAATAACAATAGTTTTTCCAAACATAACACAAACGAGATATAGGTTCTTCTATGACTATATATATCTATCATTTTATGTAAGTGAGTAATACTATATTCAGAGAGCTTATAGAAAAACAAAGTCAAAATCAGAAAAGTTTACATGATAATTCATAAAGAAACCACACACGAAACGCTTCTGACTGCTATCCACAAATCTCAACCGATATAAATGCAATACACCACACTATTATGTTTTACCTGCCATCAGCTCAGACTGTTCTATATTGAATCTATTGATTCATAGTCATCATTTCCGAGATCATTTGGATAAACATAACATAATCCTATCTACTTAAGGTAGGACATACTAGAAGATCATAATATATATCTGTACTCACATTACGTATATACTTGGCACATGAGCAATCAACAGAAGTTTAGCAGCAATGAAGAGCCGTCATCATAGCGTCGTCACTAACTGAGAGCCTGACGTACGATATGAATTAATGCGATAAGAACGACCATCCATAACTACATTTTTTTCTAATCTTTCATTTGCGATACATATGCAGTTTACCATCCGAACTAAAGTCACATACTTAAACTAACAGTTAAATGTAACACTAATACATAGCATTACTAAAACGTAACTACTGTTCACGTATACTATATTTGTTAAAAACGATAATCTATGTAAATATACATTATAGGTATTTAATTTTACTCTTAACATAGTGTATATATAACAATACAATATTTATCATATAATTCCAATCTATACAAACTATATCACTAAATATCATACTAAGAAACAAATCACTATATATATATAATATATATAATATATATACTATATCCCAATAGGAAAAAAAAAATTAATTTCACCCTTCAACGCTATCACTAATGTTACTAACTTTCCATCACTAATTAATGGACATACGATAAAATACAATAATATTGATAAACATATATATAATATTTTATTTTATTATAACGTATATAAAAAGTTTAGTTCCCTATCCCCATATTTTCTTAAACATTGAAAAGACAATATTGAGGGATGGAATTGAATGGGCAGCGGTGCAAGAGTCGCTCGACTCTCTCCATACAGATTTATAACTGTATATACGCTCGCACACACACACACACACACACATATCATAATTATATAATATATATAATAATATATATATATATATATATATATATAATACATTTATATAATATATATATATATATATATAGACAAATAATAATATATAATATAAAACTTATTATGATATAAATATATATTAATATATATATATTATAATATTAATATAATAATATATATATATATATATATATATATATATATAGTATATATTATATATATATTATTGTATATTTCCTACCCATGTAAAAACATCTACCTTACATGATATATATATTATATATATATATATATATAAAATATAATCTTTAATAAGTATATATATATATAATATTATATATTATATATATATATATATATATATATATATATAACAAGAGGTGGGTCATCGCTACTAAAAAAGTAATCCGTATCGTTACTATCGTTAACGGGAAAAGTAGTTCCCTATCGTTATTCCGTTCTTTGAAAGGAAAAGTACGAACGCGTTACTCCGTTACTCTACTCCGTTACTTTAGCTTTGACTATTGGTCATTAATTCTGTACTTAGTAATTGTATTGTTTGTGTATATTAAATTCATCATTATCGATAAAAAACATACCCATTAAGACCCTGCGCACTCAATGACGCCCTTTGCACCACCGCGTTTATGCAACCACCAACTACCTGCCTTCGCAACTCTCCTACTCCACCTGCATCATCCGTCAACATACATATAATATTTAAACTCATACACTTGTCCAGCGCTCACGCATCTAACAAGCTTCACCACCGAGAACCTTCCCATCACAACCATACCTATTCTATCTACGTTTACTCAAACATCTCTTTACATAACACCCTGCTAATCTC
>JABUQX010103776.1:37500-41152 GCA_015478945.1 Trachelipus rathkii
TAACTAGTCCGTTACTCCGTTACCCAAAAAACTAGTTCCGTTAGTAACGGGGTAACGGAGTAACGGATCGTGCACCTCTGTATAATATAATATATAATATATATATATATAATATATATTATATATATATATATATAATATATATATATATATATATATATATAATAATATTATTATTGGTGGTAATAATGTTTGTAAATAATTTTAGACTTATCAAGTTAAGGAAGATATTATTAATTTTCGTAATTACTCTATCTATACTGATCTGCCATAATATAAAAGGCAGTTATATTATATAAAGCTATTTGCTTTTCGTATATCGATCTTTAAAACTTGTGTTTGGTTATCTTTTATATTATTTATGAGTAAAACCCTGCTTTATCTGGATTGATTTGCAAACCTGCACGGCTTTTGAACCATTAAATAATTCTCATTGAAGTTTGGACCTGATATTCAGTCAGAGTTGTGGAAGGTTTTGATAAATATTGACCCTTAGACAACAAAACTATTTATTGATACTTGAACCCGCGGTCCTCATCGATAAAATTCGACACATACTATTAATATATTGATACAATATATATATTATTATATATCTAATAAATATATAATATATAATATTATTATTATATATAATATATAATATATAATTATATATTACTTATAAGTATATAATATAATTATCTATATATATTATATCTTCAATTTTTTTGAGAGTTATTTTTCCTTTTAAATATGAGAGAAACCAGAAAAATATGATCAATATCTCTGCAGAGAAACTGATTGGGAAAAGAATCCTCAAATTAAAATATTTAAATTTGAATATCATATATATAATATATAATATATATATATATATTATATATATATATTTATAATATATAATACTTATTATATGTATATATAATATATATATATATATATTAGTTATATATATTATAATATATATAAATAATATATATAAAATATATATATATATATATATATATTTATATGTATATATTATATATATATATATATATATGATATAATAATAATATATTATATAATAATAAATATAATTATTATTATATATATATCTATATATTTATGAGTACTATATATTATATATATAAAATAATAATATATAGTATATATATTATATTTAATTATATATATATTCTATATTATATATATTATATTATTATATAAAAGAAAGCTTTTTTCATCTTTCGACAATTGCTGCTCCCAACCCCTATTTTTGTTCCACTAGATAGAATAAGAGCACCCAAGAGTCCAAAAGTTCCATATTTTTCATTTAGCATTTTTTTTACACCTTATTACATACGTTAAACTCTTTATGCAGTTAATGAATACTGACTGACGAATCGAATTATATACAGTATTTATTACTTAAATACTGACTCAATATATTGTTTTTTATACAAGATTATCAAAGATTTTAGGAATCCCTTTTTCAGTCGAGTAATTTAGTAGATTTTAGATTATTGTTTGTCTGTATTCGTACAAACTGACCTAGATTGTTTCTTTGTTTCGTTCTTGCCTAAATATTCTAAATTCTTGAATTAACCCACTCTCTCTTCGTAACTCCGTTAAACCACTTCAATACATTCAATAGTTCCATCCCAACGTTGAAGAGTTTCATCTCTTTATAAGTAGACTGGTTGTTGTTGTTTTTTCATGAATTTTAAATAGCTGAGAACGGTGTTTGGAATCAGCTGTATAATGTATGAATTCCTTTTGCTTTAAACAAGAGTCTTTATTTCTGAAATGTATCTTATAATTCATTGCATAATCATTGTCGTCGATAGTCTTCATTTTATTAGCCATTTTTGGTTTATTTCAGTAAAAAGAATATTATTAATATTGCGAAGCTCAAGTTTCCGGGCCAGTAACCATGATTGTTTGCGATTTCTTCACGCGCATATCTAATATCTCATCAAATTCTTTATATCTCGATTATGTTAACAGAAATTGATTATCGAGATAGGAGCTTACGCCTATGTGTCAAAACACAAAAAGTCGATAAGAAAGAACATATTTCTTCTGATTGAACTTTCTCGCGTGTGGTCATCGTTAAATATGACCCCGGAATAAATATATTTATGAAGCATAAATAGACATGCCCACCGAACGTGACATACTGCAAATGTGAAATGAGACTCCCTCGGGCTCGCGCCAAGGAAGTGCACGGCTAATTGTAATAATTCCGATAATCATCGTCAGATGCGTTTCATGCGTAACTGATCTTCAAGAAATTCCATCGCTATTTATCACGACTTCCTCGATGACAAGTCTACCCCATTACGGTTATTTTTGAGCTGTCTAAGTTGAACCAAGACTTTCTTAAAATCTTAAATAATTTACATTGTCAAATATGACTGGTACATTCCAAATTTACACGATGCCGATTCCGATCCTGATACAGTTTAAAAGTGCCTGATTCCGATTCCGATTCATTATCGATTCTTCTTTAATATAATATATATGATATATATATATTATATATAGTAATTAATATTTATAATATTAATATATATATATTATATATAATATAATATATATAGATATATTATATTATATATCTATCTATACATAATAATATATATATTGTTATATTATTTATATACGGATTTATATCCTAATTTTGCTAAATCAACTTATTTTAGATATTTAAAACCTTAAACTAATGTTATAGAATTCTCTTATATTTATCTTTGCTAAAGAATAATTTAGTTTAATTCCTCTTTTATAAATTAACATTCCAAATTAAAGGGCAATATTTAAATATCTTTTAAAATGTTCTATTATTTCTTTTTTTTTAAAAAAAAAATTCTTTGATATTCTAATGTTTTATGTCGATGTGAAATTATTATTAAATTTGTAGTTAAATCTTGACTCTTAAGTTGTAGTGCAAAACATTAACATTTCCCTTTCTGAGTGCATCGAATTTTAGGGCGAAATGATCCTCCACTTCTGAAGAGTCTCCTTCCAGAAAGGGGACGAACTTTAATATTTCTAGCAGACACTTCAAAAAAAAATGGCCCCCTGAAAAAAAAAAGGGGTCCCCCTTAAAATTTTCCGAATTTGAACCCACCCAAAATTTGGTTAAAGGGACTTCCTTGAATTTTTAATGTTTCATATTTTTTATATTTCTGATTTCTACTTTTATAACATCTCAATTTTTTTAATATATGTGTCTTCTCCTTGGAATGAGTTTTTTTCTTTGCTGTTTTTAAGTTTTTTTCTCGTTAAATTCCCGAAAAACAACTTTCAAAACTGAAGTTTAAATATTATCTCAGTATAATTTTTCGCCCATTCTGTTGCCAAAATAAAGAAAAATCTGAACAGTTAAAGTAGTGGAATAACTGTTTGCCTTCCTTTATAATAACATATTCCTCGCACATCCATCTTAAGAATATCTTTCCACTTTTATATGTATTAATATTTTAATCCTCAAGGAATGTAATTTAAAGCGTGGATCAAGATAGGTAGCAAGCACAAGATTATTATCAGTAAAATTAAATGCTGAATATTTTTTACTGAATTTTTTCATGCTGATACTGTAGACCAAGTCTTAAATAGTCCTTTTTTCTGACTCTTTAAAAAAAAATGCAAATCATTTTTCCTATTCGATAACTTGGCCGGATGC
>JABUQX010103777.1:0-17720 GCA_015478945.1 Trachelipus rathkii
AACTATAATTTCTCTGTTGAGGATTTTGTTACCCAAAAACGTTGAACTTCTCCCGGAAATTACCAATACTTCCCGGATTCCCGTTAATATTGAACTGGACCATATTGAAACTACTATATCTTTTGTTAATGGTGGAGGTTTACCATTTCTTGGTGTTTGTGCTATTAGAGTGGTGAAATTGACAGTTTGAAATTTAATAAAAAGAAACGTGGAAAAAGTTAAGTAATAATAATATAATATATACTTAGGAAACAGTGCTTTTATCTTATAGACTAAAATACATCATTATACTTACGGTTAATAAATTTAAAGAATTATTGCTATTGTTGTTAATATTGTAATAATTAAGAATATATATTTTCCCATTTACTCCCTTGCTCTCGAACTGTTCGCATCATTGTTAAATATCTTAACAAATTAACTTTAGGACCACCTCGGTTTCATATTAAACTAGGGTGTAGTTCTATGTATATTTGTATAATTGTATTGAGTGAAGATATATGAATATATGTGTAGAGTAAGTGTAAAGTTTGTACAGTTTTGTGTTTTGTAGTTAATAATCAATTAAAAATAAAACTAACAAGGGTGTTATTTAACCCCCTTCTAAGTCAATTTAATAGGTATGTATGCAAAGACGAAAGTATAGTTTGGATGAACCGCTCACCTCCGAAATGTCTACAATAGGGTGATGTGGTGAATGAGAGGCTAGGTCCTGAGACAACTACCCCCGTAAGCGAAAGCCTTATAGGGTTAAGAAGAGGGGTGTCGGAAGTAATACCGTCTGCTGCTCTTCTCTTAGTTTATGATTCAGGTAAATACCTATTTATTTGTTACCTGACTGTAAAATTTCTGTTATAGAAACTCTTAAATTTAAATATTTAAATATAGTATATAGCTAGGTAGGATTTCCCTTTTAGAATAGATTCTTCGGTATAATTTTGATTCTGTATATATATATATATATATATATATATATATATATATATATATATATATATATATATATATATATATATATATATATATATATGCTATACCACCAACCTTAGCATATGTATATATATGCTTAATATAAATATTTGCTTAACCTTATAGCCATATATGCTAACAACTCCAGCATATATATAACATGTATATATGTATATACTGCAACGCTAATATGTATAGCACAACAACCATATACTCTTAACTGTAACAACATAATATGTATATATAATATGAAATTAATATATATACCTTAATATATATATGCTATATATACATGCAGTACATATGTAATAACTATCTTTCTGACTTAACATAATATATATATATATATATATATATAATAATAACATATATATATATCTAGAGTACCATGTTCAGATGAAAGGGTCATCCGTAGTTCTAGACCATTCTACAAATATTGGTGATTCTGATCTAAAGGCGTTTCTGATTTGGCAAGAATTCTTCCTAACGGAAGAAGTTCTTCACTTTCTCGACTGATTTGTCAATATTGCTTTCAAACGGAAGTAAATTTCCCCAGCGAAATCAAGAATTTACACTCGCCATCCTAGGTTGCTTTATTTTCGGTCTTCCACACGTTCCCTGTACACTTTCTTGACTTAGGAGTTTGTGGACGTCGCATACAGAAATCGTAAAAAAATGTTTTTAATGTTTTCAAGTTCGAACCACTATTTTTATCTTCGAAATATATTGATTATATTTATTCCCAAAGAACTGGTGAAATATGACGATAATTTTGTACAAAAATTGAAATTTTATTTCGCAATTGCGATCATCATACCTGTTTCTACCCCGAAGTGATCATGTTTCAAACGTTTTTTTTATTTCTGAACTATATATATACACCACCACATATATATATATACTAGCGCCAACTGCTGCTGCTCTCTTAATATCATATATAACATAATAACAATATATATATATCTATATTTGCTACTATATATATATATATATATATATATATATATATATATGTATATAACTGCTGCTATATATATATATATATATATATATATATATATATATATATATGCTCTTTTTCTTTCTATATATAATAATAACATAACTAATATAATAACATATATATATATATATATATCGTTAATGATATATATATATATATATATATATATTTATATATATTAAGTGATTGTTTAAGCTAAAAAATCCTAATTAATAACCTTTATAGGCTTGGGTCTTATTAACAGTAAATGTAAACAAATTTCAAACTGAGATCGTTTACTTGATTTCTCATAAAAAATGAAGCGTAAGAACGTCCTTCTTCGATTTGGAAGAAAAAGCACCATCTAAAAAACGCCTTTACTCTCCCTTACATAACCTCATTAAATGGCGCCCGAACAGGGACCTTGTGTTCTTGCTCGCCGCGTTACATTTTTTGAATAGATTTGTGACTTGGTTCACACTTTCGTCTCTTGGATTTTTTGTAATCCATTGGTTTCTGTATGAATGTAAAATTTCCAACAGTTCGAGAAAATATCTATATTGTCCTTTGTTTTCCCTTCAGTATTAAATAAAAAAATTGGCTGATACTAATAACAGAGACATTGCCGATCCAAAGGACATATCAAACCTTGGACAAATAAAGAAACAGTTTAGATCAAAATAATAAAAAAATGCAAAAACAAGAAGCGTATGTGTATGCTTCCCCAGTCGTTGATTATACACGAAATAGTTATTCGCCTGAGAGACATAGGGGAATAAAACTATTGCAACGACCTGAAGTCATAAGCCCTTTAAAGAGATTATTTAATCCCTCCCTTAAAGCTCCTAGTTCTTTAGGGTCTGGGCATAATAATAATGTTCCCTTGTATACTAATCATAATCCTCAGTGTACTGATTCATCTCTGCTAGAAATTGCGGTATCCAATTAAATTTAATAAAAGGAAAATAACAAATCTTTTAAAATCTTGTTTTCTAAGCTTAAAGGATACACAAATCAGTTATTCTGAATATCCTAACCATCATAATTGGAACAGTAGGAATAATAACTATTCCGCTAGATATCAACGTAGCTCTTCTCCTAAGTCAGAGAAGAGTAAATATTCCTATAATAAAAAATTCAGTAAATGGAACAATGTACAGTCGTTGAATGGTGATTCAACCTTTGGTTATGACAGGTCTGATTGTACAAATGTCCAACATATGAACGTTGATCGTTATGACACAGTATGTGACTATTGTAACAAGGTGGGCCATAGTATAAATGAATGCTACAAATACCACCTTGGTATTTGTAGTTATTGCAAACAAGGCGGTCATAAAATAGCTGAATGTAGAAAACGTCCGATTCCTTTGTTTTCCCCTCAGAATAGTCGTAGCTCTAGTATTGTTTGCTTGTTTTGTAGGAAAGTACATCCTGGAGTGAATTGTTTAAATAAAGCCCAGAAACAAGACGAGATAAATGATACGTATACTTCTAGTAATAGTTCCCGTTCACTGCCTCCTCGTCCTCCTCGTAAAATTGTGAAATCCTGTGAATGGTGTGGTTTGTCTCATTTGGAGGGTAAATGTCTGGGTAATGTTCAAAAATCTTATATTCAGTCAACCCTCAGTCTCCCATGGTACTAACTAAACCAGTGGAGAATCCCAAACAGTCTCCACCTGTGGAGAATGGAGATAAATAACTCTGTTGAGAAAATTACCAAATTTGACTCCCCAGAAGTAAAGAAACAGGAGGAGAAACCTATATCAAATGAATTGTCAGTTTCCAGTGCTCCCAGTATAAATGAATTAACTAGTAGTACCGAAAGTTTGTGTCTTTTGGATGCCATTAATCACAGTGTGCAAAGTACAAATGAATCTAATTATAGTCATGAAAGCCATTGTGTTTTAAATGCCTCTGATCCTGTTGTAAAAGGCATAAATGAATTAAATGAAAGCCTGTCTTTTCTAGATGTTCCCGATTCTATTGTTCACAGTATAAAAGAAGTAGTTCGTAATAGGGAAAGTGAGTACCTTATGAATGATAATAGTCCCCGAGGTCAAACTAAGAGTGATTTAGTTGCTGATGATGAAAGTCAGTGCCTTTTAAATGAAAAATCCCTGTTGAATAAATATAGGTCAAAGCCTTCGTCTTTCCAACCTGTTGAAAATACTTCTTTAGAATATAAATTTCCTTTATTCCCTTTGCTAAAAGTTGGAAATAAATCTTCTTTGAAAAATCCAGTAAATAACCCTGGATACAACGTAGAAGATAAACCTATCTCAAATTCTCAAATTCAGCACCAGTGCCGATACTTGAATCAAGATTGCGTGTAGTGCAAGTTGATTGTGATAAAGGAAAACCTGGTTCTTTAATAGTTCCCGTCGCTGTTAATCCAAATGGTCATAACTACTATGCTTGCTTTGTTGACAGCGGAGCTGGAACTAGTTTGATAAGTAAAGAATTTGTTTCAAATTGTTTTAAAGACGTAAAATTGCTCCCGTCCATTGACTTAGGAATTAAAGAAATTACGGGATTACATCGTAATCAGACAATACCTGTTGACCATTATATAAAGATGAAATTGTTTTTCCCTAAAACTAATTTTGTTACAAACCAAATCGTTTTTGTTTTACTCCTTCAGGGTTCCTACCTGAATTAATAGTGTTAGGAGCTGTTGCCCTGAGAGAAAATGGTCTGATACCTTATTTGTCTACTATGAAGTTAGTACGTAGAATAGGTTCTAAAATGGAACCGATATCTGTAGATCCAAAGACCTTAACCTCCCCATCTTCTCAATACAGAGATCTTAGTTCCTTTGCTTGGTCTCCTTGTAATATGAGATAAAAATAATATTTTGATGATTATATCACACCTTATATCATCAAATATTTTTGCCGCTAAAATATCTATGGCATATCTCTTACTCAGTTCCTTTTCTTTCTCTTTTCCTTGTTCTCTTCCTATCTTCTGGGTTTAAGGGAATCCGGAGGGAAGGGGGGACTTGGGATTTGAATAAATAAAAATGTATTTACTATGCATTAGTGCATTATGATTATATTATATTTATATAGGCCTGATATATTCATAAGTTGTCCACACTTTGGATAGCTTATTCTTAGATAGGTACTGCAGATGTCTAGTATCTTTAATAGCCATAATCTAAAAATATGCCCTATGATATATTTATATTTTTCTATGTATTTATAATTTTATAAAATTATTTACTAATATAAATCTAATCAAAAGTTTCTTGCAGATGCAGATTTATTTAATACATATCTAAAACCTGAACTAATGCGGTTAAGTTTTTCAGATACGCTAGTGGTGTGTTGACCTAGTGTCTCATTTATCACACACTGCCCGCTATTAAATGTAGACTGATTTTTTATATTAAAAGCCGAGTGATTTCGATGTATAAATTAAAATTAACTCAGTTGAATGAATTAATAGTGAGTGAAAACGATTTGTTGAAACGATTTGTAATATCAAAACAATATGTTAAATCGATAGTGAAATTTTTTGAAAGAAAAATTTGTGTGGAAAATATATCTATAACTGGATCTGCCGTACTAAGTCAATTCGATGTTTGTAAATATAGTTTTTTTTACTAACCACTTTATGGCCTGTACAAAATTACTTTGTTGGTCCCCTTTTAGTGTCCCATACTTGGATACTTTATAATTTGATTTTTTCGAGAGCACTTACGAACCTCCCACTATTTCGGAACTCTACCCCTGGTCGTTGTTAAAATTTAATGATCCAATATTTTGGAATACACTTAAAATAAACCAGGGTGGGGAGTTTAGACTTAGTGGGGGGGGGGATGTAAAGGGGTGTGAAAATCCCTTTTCTTTTCTGTTTGTTTTTGTTTTAAGTGTTTTGAAGTGGAGCTTTATTATGTATTTTATCAAAAGTCATTTTTATCCCTCGTTCATTTATACTGCATATATTAAAACCTTTATGGAAATATTCATATACTATTAATTCTTTATATCTTCTTCCATTTTAGACTAATATTTTTCTTTGATAATTATTAAAATTACTTATGTTTTTATGGAATATATTGTGTCCAAAGTTTATTTTTAATAAAGACACAAAAACACAGTTTACGTCGTCGTATGTTTAATGCAGAAATACTAATTATCTAGCAAGGTCAGTTATTAAAATTAATTATATAAATTATTATTTTAGTATTAAGTTAAATAATAATGCTATACTAAAAAAGATTTTAAATAAGTTAATAAATAAATAACGGGTTTCCCAATATTCCAGTTGCTCCCGCGGCTGTATTTTCGAATCCCCCAGCTCTCCAACATGTTTGTTGCCTTTCTTGTCAATAGAACCCCTCCCAGTACGGCTTACCAGTCCAGGTAACGCTCTACTTAAAAATAAAGTTAAAATTAAAGATTAGTTTAATTATAATGAATAAAATAACTAATAGAATATAATAAAGAGAAAACAGGTGAAACATAACCCCCTTTGTTTAGGTTTCCCCAGGGTTCTATCGCAAGGGCTATCCTAATGCATGACTTCATGTGATGAAAGTTTTCTAGGCTTCTTTATAGGCTTTCGCTTAATCCTAGAATTCTAAATGCCTGTCCCTTTGCTAAGCTTTCATTGTAAGAGGCTTCTTACTATAATTCTCTGTTGAGGATTTTTGTACCCCAAAAACGTTGAACTTCTCCCGGAAATTACCAATACTTCCCGGATTCCCGTTAATATTGAACTGGACCATATTGAAACTACTATATCTTTTGTTAATGGTGGAGGTTTACCATTTCTTGGTGTTTGTGCTATTAGAGTGGTGAAATTGACAGTTTGAAATTTAATAAAAAGAAACGTGGAAAAAGTTAAGTAATAATAATATAATATATACTTAGGAAACAGTGCTTTTATCTTATAGACTAAAATACATCATTATACTTACGGTTAATAAATTTAAAGAATTATTGCTATTGTTGTTAATATTGTAATAATTAAGAATATATATTTTCCCATTTACTCCCTTGCTCTCGAACTGTTCGTATCATTGTTAAATATCTTAACAAATTAACTTTAGGACCACCTCGGTTTCATATTAAACTAGGGTGTAGTTCTATGTATATTTGTATAATTGTATTGAGTGAAGATATATGAATATATGTGTAGAGTAAGTGTAAAGTTTGTACAGTTTTGTGTTTTGTAGTTAATAATCAATTAAAAATAAAACTAACAAGGGTGTTATTTAACCCCCTTCTAAGTCAATTTAATAGGTATGTATGTAAAGACGAAAGTATAGTTTGGATGAACCGCTCACCTCCGAAATGTCTACAATAAGGTGAGTGGCTGAATAGAGCTAGTCCTGAGACAACGACCCCCGTAAAGCGAAAGCCTATAGGGTTAAGAAGAGGTTCCGGCAGTAATACCGTCGCTGCTCTCTTCTTAGTTTTGATTCATTAAATACCAGGGTATTTTTTGTTTACCTGACTGGTAAAATTCTGTTATAGAAACTCTTAAATTTAAAATATTTAAATATATATATTAGTGGTAGGATTTCCCTTTTAGAATAGATTCTTCGGTATATTCTAACATTAATTGTATATTATATATATAGTATATATATATATAATATATATATATATATATAATATATTATATATATATATGATATATATATATTAGTATATATATTATATCTTTAATATATATTATATCTATATATATATATATATATATATATATATATATATATATATATATATATATATATATATATATATAATATATATATATAATATATATTTTTATATTATATATAATATATATTATATTATATAATAAATATATATATATAGGTTATATATATATATATAATAGTAATTATATATAATATATATATATATAGTATAAATATATAGATATTATATATATATATATATATATATGTAGTAATTTCCGTCTTGGATTACCACATGCACCAGAAGGTTCAGTAAAGAAAAGGACTTCTGGTTATGTTTATTTCGCCCATAGGGGACTTTTACATTCTATACCAAAACAAACTCCAAATCAAACTTCATATAAGACTTCATATAAAACACCTAGGGAATATTAAATTTCCGATAAGAAAAGTACATAATAAAACATGATTGATAACATTAATAAAGATATTAGGAATTGGTGATTAATTACATATTTGCATAAACGACATGTGGTTGCATGGTTAGCAGTCGTGAACATAAAAATAATACTCAAGGACATATTTTACATATGCTTATTCCAATATATAATCTAATTTTATCATGCTCATATTTTCATGCTTTATTAATTAATCATACTATTTATTAGAAGAGTAATATAATTATACAACCATAAACGGTATATGAATTGCGAACATACCTCTAAAGAGTCATTTATTAATATACATACAACAAAGAATTTCCTTCGCTTCAGCTGCGAAATTGTCTCCTTAATAAAGATCAATATTATCTGTATAAAATATACAATTCTAACATACCGGCGCACAATATAATTATAGATATATAATTTATATTCTGAGGCATGTAATATATATATATATAATTATATATAATATAGTATATATATATATATATATAATATTATAATATTATATATTATATATACTATAGTAATATATTATATATATATATAGAAGGGGCTGATGGTGAATTGATAGTTACCATAATAATTAGCTCTAAGCTGGTAAACTGAGCATATACACGTAGAATATTTAATATATATATAGTATTGTAAATATATTATAAAATAATATATATATATATATATATATAATATATATAATATATTATATATTATTTATTATATATAGTAAAAAGTAGATAGGGTTAATAGACCCATTTTCACGACACAATCGTTCACAAGCAAACATCTCAACAGTTTACAGAGCTAGGAGTAACTGAGGGCGCCTTTGTACGTTTGCAAGAGTCAAACTTTCGTTGTTGCAGACGTACAAAGCCAAACAGGATTCTTATGCGTCGCATTTGCGAGAAAGAATGTAAGGAATTTTAGTCCACAAGCGACTCGTTCTATTTGGTTTAAATAAAACGTATTTGCGTTATTTTGATATTAATTAAAATGCTTAATTAAAATGATGGAATACGGTTTTGAATTAAAGGGTACTGTAAATGTACCACAAAGGTCCCCTCCCTGGGAGAATCTTTACTTAAAGATTGATTAATCAATTAGAATAAGTCGCTTGATTTTCAGAGGAAGTAATAGCTCGAGTGTTAGGAAGAGGCATAGGAGGTCTTGGAAGTAGAGACAATCGTTGGACAGGAGTTGGGGAGCTGGGTCGAGATCTTATCTGAACCAGGTTATTTAAAGGAGCATCTTCAGGTGCTAGTTGGATTCGTACATTAGATGTTGGAATGGCCTGAAGTGGGATGCTTTCAGTTGGTGTGGGTACCTTTGGCATGCACATATTGCAAAGGAATACTCTTTTGGTCCAAACGAAATACGCAATGACAAGAACTATGAGGAAAAAGATCGTGCCGGAAGTTCCTCCTCCAATATATGGAATGAATTTGATTTGGGGAAAATACGGTGTAAAAGGGTGCATCGTCTGGTTTAATTGATCCAATCTTTGATTCCAATGAATTTCTTTTAAGGTTTGAAACTTAGGGAACAAAACAGAAGAAATGTTAGGTAAAGCAACGTGAGATAAAAATTTGAATAAGACGTGATCAGAATAAGAAATATAGGAAGAAAGAGAATATTCTTTCAACACTTTCTAATAACTTAAACTTAGAAGAAATGAAAGCACATCCGTGAGGAATAGTAAAGACATAGTCATAGACAATGGCTGATAGAATTGGGTTCTCCACATGCGGATTGAAAGCCCTAGTTTTCGAAAAAGAATAAGGTAATGCCTAAGCGACAGTATAAGGTTCCTATAGACTTATATTCTGCATATAGGGCGCAGTGAGAAAAATCATTGGTGAAATTCAAGATTAAAGATAGTAAACACAAGACTGATCATCAATGAAAGCAAACACTTGGGACTGGACAAATTGCTATTGGCCTACATTTCGACAGAGATCGTTGCCGATTCTTTAAGAAAGTGTATCCTCCGATTTCCATAATCACAAGAAGTTAATATGTTGGTCGTTGTACATAACTCGAACTAAAGATTGATTTAAAAGAAGAAAGTAGGAAAAGGTATAAGTTAAACCCCGAGAATTAAATTTTTCTACATGAGATATAAAAGAATAAGGTGATTAGTCATAGGGCTAGCTGCAGATTGGATAGTCCAGGAATAAGTTAAAAAAGATTGGTATGTCTTTGTTCTAGAAATGGCTGGTGAATTTATCTCCTTTGTTCATTTCTAGTACGAAAGGCAATAGGAATATGGGAGAAAAAAGTTGTGAGTTTGTTATTTTGGTTTTTTAGCGAGTTGGAGTGAATTTATCACTAATTGGTGGACTGAAAATTGGATTTTCAAACTTTTGTTCAATTAGATTTTCATGATCCACTGCTAAACGTCCTTTTGAACGTGCTAGCATCTTAGACTATTTTGAATTCATTAGTTTTGCTAAGCTATCCCTAAAGTTTATTAAAGTACGAGTATTCGTTCAACTGTTCCTTTAGTTCAGTAATCAATAAGTTTAGGTAGATGCAATAATTACCTAAGATGTTTGATTTCTTATCGAAGTAGTCTTCAAACTCTGTTTGCGTAGCCTACAAAAGAATTGTTGAGACGTTCCCCGAACTCGACGCGCCGTTTCTTTTTTAAACAAATCGTGCGGAGATCCAAGGTAGTTCACTTACTTCGTTCAGTTTCTGGCTAACACTTTAACTCGAATGTCATAACAGCTTGAATTTCCCAATTGGTGAGCCCTTTGATGTTCCGACAACATTTAAGAAACGTGTTTCGAAAACGATGGGTAGAAATGATTCTTTGAACGTTGTTACTAGTTTGTTTCTTTGATGATTGTTTCTTTAATGTCTGAGGGACATTCTAATGAAACGAGATTAGATCGAGGTATCCTTCTATGAAATTAACTTCTCCCGTACGATATAGAACTAACCAAGGTAGATAATCTTTGTTTCTTTCTTTCGTTTACCTAATTTTATCCTGTTGATACGATGATGAGCAACAACAAAGCTGGTATTCAAAACAATTCATTGAAATATTTATACTTTATACTTTCTTTGTTTTAATGAAGTTAAAAAGGTCGCCTAATTATGTTTAATAAACATGTTAAAAATTAATTGTAGTTAAAGCATTCGCGTTAACTAAACTAAATGATTTCTTAACTATAAACGAGTTAGTTGACTTAAAGTAAGAGTTTTTAACCTCAACGTTATATCTTAATACTTAATTGTTTATTTACTAGTTAGTTTTATTACTATACTTTACCTTACTAGTTGATTTTATTAGTTGCCTGCTTACTTTCTAAATTTTAGTTTTATACTTCTTAGCTTACTTTAGTGCTTATTTTTTGTTTTCTAATAGAAATTTTTGGATTTTCTATTTTGTATTTATTTTTTGATTAAAATTACTGTCCCCCCCCTTATTCTGAGAGTGAAACATATTTTTAAAATAAGGTTACTTTATATAATAAAAAAATAAGTAAACAACTAGTAAGTAAGTAAGTAATTTCTAAGAGTTTCATAGAATCTACCTCTAAATTCTAAGATTAGATTCCCTATGTATGTAATAATCCCGACTAATTTTCTTAAATTTAAGGAATGTCATACTAATCCAAGCTAATTTCTTAAAAATATGTATGGGTCTTTACCAGTCTAAGGGTTTTCCTAATAAACTAAGTATTTCTTAACTAAAATATTTTTTTTAGTACAGAACGCGAAGCGAAATGCACTTTCATCAAGTTCTTAAAATTAAAAGTATCCTTCTAAGACTAGCAGAATAAAAGAATCCATTCTACAAACTAAAAGAATTTTCTCTAAAAATCTAGGAAATATACAGAAAGTATATACAGAAAATTGATAACTATAACCAGGACGCAAATACCAAGTTCCCTCTCGGACGTGGGTTCAAAATCCAATTTGACAGCGAAGCTGGACAGGAGTCCTTCGCGTAGTCTCCGTTTGTCACTCCCGGGCTGTGCTGTAAAGGCTTGTTCTTCATCTGTTTGACCTTCGGTAACTCGGTGTAGAATCTCTAGGAACCAGTGAACAATATGGGGTCCCGGAAGAAGGTCCGTTTCTGTTTATCTGGAGGAATTCCTAGGACGATGAATCTCGACCGGGGAATGGGTAGCGCCATCTTTTTACTGGGAAGTTGGAGATTCACGGGGATTGTCTGAGGGCTCCACCCATAAGCCCATACACTCACCTCGTGTGCTGGTGGTCCTGAGAAATTTTCTTGAACAGGGTTTTCTAGGGAAATGCTCTTGCTGATAGGGATAAAGATGTCTACAACTCTTTCTCGACCGCAGGGTGGAGGAGTTTCTGGAAGTCAATTTTTGGGTGGAACACTATAAAATTTCACTGTCCCGACGCGCTCTCCGATCATACAATCGCTGTATCTCTCTTCTACAATCTCAATCGTAATCTCTTCTCCACGGTTTACTTCTTCTTTACGTTTCCAAACGGTCGTTTGTTGTACGCGAGTCGATGGCTCCAAGAATTCGTAACACTCGTACCTGGCGAGGGGGATAGAGTAAGAGTTATAGTATTCATGCTGAGATTGTGTGGGGAGTTGGAAAGTAGCTGTGTCCGGACTGAATTTGTGGCTTATGGAATTTGAAAGAAATAGGCTAAGACCATTTGATTTGTGAGGAGAAATGTTCTTCCACTTCATCACTTCTTCATTCTTCGTCTCTCTGCTTCTTCGTCTTCTCTCTCAGAAGGGACTTTCTCTCTCTCTCTTCTCCTCCTCTCTCCTCTTCTCCTTGTCTCTCAGAAGGGACTCCTGGCGCTTCTCTGTTGTCTTCCCTCAATTCTTCCCTTTTGTCTTGAGCTAACCATTTCTTTCACGGCGTGGGATTCAACTTCATCATTCATAAAGAAAATTGACTCGGAACTTTTCTGCCGGGATCACCTTGGCGTTGTCCACATGGACAGGGAAGGTTCGGCCTGAATCTAAACAACATACCATCAGTTTGTTAGGTCCTCTTAAACATTGGACAATGTATGGCCCTTCAAACTTGGGACATAACTTCGAACTTTGATGGGGTGGTTTGACTGCTCTAATGAAGACGTAGTCTCCTATTTTAAACTCTCTTTGCTTGGCCCTTTTATGTTGTTGCTCCAAAGTTTTTGTGGTTTCCGCTTCTAACTTCTCTAGCCAAATCTCTTATATAATCGATCCTCTCTACTATCGTATCTACTTCGCGAAAATGAATCTCAACTTTCTCTTTTATTCACTAAAGGTGACACATAATTGCAGGCATTCTCTAAGGAGCCTTTTATATACCAGCAACAAGGAAATGGGCGAGAAAGACCTATAGATGATTATATCGCGGCAATTGATAGCGATTTGGGCAAACTCCAGGTATTGACGCGTCTCGCTGATTGCATTCACGTAGTCGCAAGAAAGATTCAATAATCCAGCATTTATTCTTTCTACAACACCATTTTGGGATGCTTTGTAAGGCAAAATTTCCAGCTCTTTATCCTCGCATGCCTTACCTAAGTCCTTTAAACACCTGCTCGTAAAATTCCACAGCTTGTCAGAGACAACATTAGTTGGGGGCACTAGTCTACATATGACCCTCTCTTGCAATGCCTGGCACATTCCTCGCCGTTCTAGTCTTGCAAGCACTAATCGACATACAGTGTCAAAAAACGTCGCGAAATACAAGATGTATTTGGCTCGCGATCCTGTACATAGCTGCAATTTGCCAATACTGTCAACATGACGCGTGAGAAAGGTGTGTACGGCAAGCGCTCATCGATTGATCTCTGCGTGGCAGGGGGCTCTAGGACCCTAGTTCTAAGCGCAGGACACACATTGACTACAATATTCCTTGACTAACTTTTGGATACCAGGAAAATAATATTTTTCCTCTACTCTCTTTTCAGTTCTTAGCTGACCTCCATGTCCGCTAGCTAGTGAAGCATGGCACTGGTCTATTACACTGTAAATCATACTGTCCGGGACGTGTACAAGATAGGGTTTTGCTTCCACGGCGTAATGTAAGATGCCTTTTATTAAGATGTGTGGGTGTGTTCTGGGATTCTCTTCGGCCCATTTTACCAATTTTCCTACACGGGGACATTTCTGTTGTTCTTTGATGAAATTTTCCCGACTCAAAGCGAAATCTATTCGAGGGAACTTTTCTGTTCTTTCTACTTCCTTAACCAGGAACACATTAGATGCCGGATGCCTACTCAGATAGTCTGGGGCAACGTTATTCTTTCCTTTCTTGTATACTATTGTGGGGGAGAAACTGTTTACTAATAGATTCCATCTTGCTAACCGGCCGGTCTGCTGTTTATTTCGGAAAATAAAGCAGAGAGGTTGGTTGTCTGTGATGATAGTTACCTTATAGCCGAAGATGGTGTTCTTAAACTTTTGCAAGCAGATACACCACGGCTTAAACATTCCTTCTTATCGTATCATAATTTAACTCACTACCTCTGAGTAGTCCGGGACAACTTGAGATAAGGGTTCCTCTTCCCTTCATACTGTCAGTGGTACACGACACCCTCCTATTCCGTAATTACCTGGCATCGGTGTTTCACGAAGATTCTTGCTTGTAATCAGGAAGTTAAGTTTGTGGGCTGCACCACTAGTCTTTCTTCTCCTTCAAGTGTCGATAACTTGTTGTTTGTTTTCTCAAAGAAAGGGACATCTTTCCTTATCAACATACAAAGGTGTGCTACCGCGGCAAGCCTTTCATGAGAAGCGAAATAGAGAGAAGAACCCAAGTAAACTCTGTGTCTCTTTCACATTTGTAGGAGGGACGAAACTCTTCGTGTTCTACCTTGCCGAATTGGGCTAATTCATGTCTTCCTATCTTGAATCCAGGTATAAAACTGATGATTGTAGAAAGCTACATTTGGACAGTTTATTCTTAGCTTATTCTTCTAAAAGCGGCAAGCACTCTTCTCTCAAATTTCAAAGTGTTCGGCACGTTCTTCCTACCACCAATACCTCTCAGATAGACTTGTGCAATCCTAGAGATGATTCAAGGCCAATGGTCAACGTGCGGGCGTAAATACTTGGAGCATCTATGGCGAACCATTAAGCGATGTGGGACACCAGAGCCTATTCCTAGTCCTAAATGCAATCTAACTTTGCTCTCTTCTTCATCTCTAGAGGCGTTTGTAGCCATCTAATAAAAATCTAACCGATGTAAATACAGTATACTCCATGGGAATGTAAAAATCTCGTCGATTGAAGGCAGAGGAAACACGTCCTGTATGCTATGGGAGTTGAGGTACCTGTAATCCAAACACACCCTTGGTTTCGGACTGTTCTTCTTTGCCACCACGAGTAATGGGGACGAATGGGGGCTGTACCAGGCTTTGATGTAACCCTTCTTCAGTGCTGAATCGGTGAAATCATCGATGTCCTGCAAATACCTGTGCGGTAATCGGTACTGTTTACGGAAGATGACCTTAGGGGCATCAGGTAACAGCTCAATCTTAAATTTCTGGAGCGGGCAGACTGGGACAGCATCATCATCTAGTGCCAATACGTCATGGTAGTCCATGAGGAGCTCTAGTAATTCCTCCAGATACTCTGGCTTTTCGAGAAAACAGTTCTCTGCATCCTCTTTTGACATTTTCTCTTCTATGATTTCTTTACACTCGCCTTAACTCTGTCTTCGTAAGACCTTGAGCAGTGGCTACATTACAGAAACGTTCTCTGTGTCCTCTTCGTCGTACTTCTCCCTTTTTTGTTGCTAATAATCGATACCTCTCCTAGATTCACAACTTCATCCACATGTGAAAAATTGGTATGTAGAGACAAATATGTAACGAGGATAACGGAGTTATCCCTCATCCGACTAATTGTGTTAGCTACGTACAGTGTCCTTTGGTAAAGCTGGTGTCATAATGCATTTTCGCTCCATTCAAATCATCTTGAGTTCTCAGGTCGGAGTTTCAGATTCCCATGAGTGACTAGGCAAAACAGTCGTCTCAATTACTTTCAAATTTATCTTAATTTCTTCATCCATCAAAATGTTCCCTTCACACTCTCCACACCAACAATTATCAATGGCTCGCAATTGATGATTGGAAAAGGGTGGTTGTGGTTTATTCTTGGATCTGCCCCTCTGGAATCAGCGCTGCGATGAGTAGGGTGGGTTCATGACCGCCCACTTGTCCTTTCATCTGTCTGCTCCCTGAGCTCCCCCTTTCAGGCAATTTCCTATCTCTTTTTCCATTCTAGATGCTGCCTATTCGAAGTCGAACTGAAGAAGGCTGTCTTCCCCCTTGGATCAGACAGACGACTTCCGTATAGGAGCGCAGGTTGCAATCCGCGCGTGTACGTTTAACTGACCAGGCGGCCTCCTATGAGAAGATGTTTATCCGCGTTGCGTACGTTTTTAACTGGCAAGGCGGCCTCTCTACGAAAAGATGCTGACCGCTGCGTAACGTTTTTAACTGCAAGGCGTCCTCGTTAGGAAAAGATGCTTACCTCAGCACGTGGGGTGGTTTAGCGAAAATTTGGGTTCGATATCTTTGTTCTCCCCCTCTAAGGCCTCGGGACGGGGCAACTGCTCCTTCCTTTTCGGAGGTCTATTATTCTGTTTAAATTCACCATCAAAAATTCTTCTAACCAAATAAATTCTTTGGATCGCAAAGATCGGAATGTCTACCTCTTTATCTTCCTTGATAGACATTTTTTGCAGAAAAGAGTTCAAAGTTATGGATGGTAACAACGTTGCTACCTAAAAGAATATCCCAGCTATTTTCTCCATCTATATCACTCACCTTGGAATGTAGTGAGGTAACGTCTCTTATGCATGCGAAGATGCTGTATTTCTCCTTTTAATACCGTTGGTTTATTGTTCACCCCCTGTACTGATCGGTCTTACGGAGAGCTACTTTAAAGTTTCCCTCTTTTTCCAATTGCTTTAGCCGCCGGGTGGTGACGATACTGACACTTGATCCAGTGTCAACCAAAACTTTGGTCTTCGCCTCCATACTACTCATAGATGGAGCAAGGTAGACATTCGTGTAAAAGTGTCGTCCCAGCCTAAAAGATTGCTGTACGACCTCTTTTCTTTTTTCCTTAACTCCATCTCTTCACTCTGTCTTTGAACTTTCTTTTCACCCGTCTCCTCTCTTTGCCCGATTCTAAAAAATTTTCTTTCTCTATCCTATCCTGAGATGAGAAAGTTTCTCCTTCAGTAACATCCAATCACCATATCTCCATCTTCATTCACTAAAATCTACTCGGCTGGCTCTCCGCAATATATAGCTCTCGCGTAGTCTTTACCTTCGCCCATCTGGAGCTTTGTACCCTCCCTATTTCTTGAAAGATCCTGGCCCTCGCTGTCTGGGTGTAAAGACTCTGCTTTTCGTCTATCCTTGTCCATATCAATTCTGCTATTGTAATGAGTGAGCCATCAAAGCAGGTCTGGATAGGTCTCCAAGGCGGGTGCCCTCTACAATTAGTTGCGACCCCTTCGATGATATGCTTACATTCTCGGATAAGGCAATTCCAACGCATCTTGGACGAGTGTCCCCGCTTTCACAAAAGAAGCACACAGAATGTTCTTTAATCCTGGCGGACATCTCTTAAGGTCCCTTAATAACTCGGGTAACATACCCTGTCCTCACTTCTTCTCTTTCTTGAAAATATTACTCGGTCTTACCTCATCTC
>JABUQX010103778.1:0-12500 GCA_015478945.1 Trachelipus rathkii
TATGAACGTTAGGAAGTTTCTGAGGATTTTCGATGATAAAGTGTTTCTCTCAATTCTATCCTTTATTACGGAAATTGAAAAATAAGTTGTAGTGTAGATGCTGCTTAAGTTGCATTAGAGAAGGGAATCATCTTATCTCTAAATTAAAATTGTAAAGGATGGAGGTAGATAGAGGATGTTTAACATGATTTGGGAATTTCTGTTTTTAGTCCACTGGCTACTTGTCCTGACAATGAGAAATCATCAGCAGAAGCCCATAATATAGTATCACAGACATATCAAATTAATAATAATATATAATTAATAATAATAATGAGATAATATATAATTAATAATTAATTATAATATAATAATAATCAATAATAATTATAATTAACAATAACAATAACAAATAACAATAACAATAACAATATATAGAAATAATAAAAAATAATAATAATAAGAAATTAATAATAATAATAAATTAATAATAATAATAATAATAATTAATATAAATAATAATAATATAAATTATATATAATATTATAGATTTTGTTTGCTGTTTTCAAGCCTCCTGAAAGTATTTCTTTGTACAGAAGAAATTTTCTTTAATATTATCCTAGAATGAAATAAAACTATTGATTTTAATTAACGATACAAAGGTCTGCTCAAAATAGGCTTGCTCTTGACAATAGAAGTTCTATTTTTTCAGATTTTAGTAATGTAAATTTATAGATATACTTTGCGGTTTTATTGTATAAACTAATAACAAAATTAAATAAATAAAAGTCTGATGTTAAACACGTTAATAAAGATTTTTAGATTTTGTTATCTTGTTTATTTAAAATGTTTAAAAAAATTGGAACATTTGCCACTGGTGTTTTATATACACATATCATTATTATATTCTACTATCATATTATAAAATGCATTATATCTTTTTAACTTTTTCTAACTTTTGCAATATTTAATTTATTAATTTATGATCTTATTTATATATATTCGATATTTATTTTATCAAAAACTGTTAAAACATTTTAAATTGAAAATTATTCCATGAAAATGTCCGAAGTTTACGGACGAAAAGCTTGGTACCATAATTAAATCAATAGTTTTAATTTATCTATCATATATCATTATTTATATATATATCTCTATATATATTATATATATAGGAGGCTTGAAAAGCAACAAAATTATATCATTAAATATAATTGCTGAGTAATGTTATCTCAGTGACATTCCGGAGCGATTACCTACCCTTTTCGATCATGAAGGAAATGAGAGATTATTTTGCTTCAAACTTGGAATATAATCTAGTATATGGGATATAGGACGAATCCGTGGTAAATTCAAGTCTGTTAGGTATGTAATATTAGAGGGGGTCCCTCCCGAGGGTGATCATCTTGAATTGCGCTGTACGCCCTTGTGGCGGCTTCTGAAGCGGGTGAAGTTTAAGCCTTAATTACAAGCGTCGGGCGACCGATCCACACTGGAGGTCCAAACAACCGTAAGGTCTGTTTTGACCGACAGAGCACAGACTGAGCGCGGGGCGCTCTAATTCTATCTAAATCTACAATTATATATTATTATTTATATTTAGGTCGAAGAAGTGTTTCCGGAAGGAAACACTTCTTGAGTTGTTTTTAAGCCTCTGTCGTCTGCTTTCTGCGACTCGATCCGCATTGCAGCTGCTCGCATCGCCTGCACGGGCTATCTGCCATCGCATCCGCCTTCGCTATTCTCGTCTATCTCTTGTCTTTATTCTCGCACCGCATCGAGCTGTCTCATGCATTAATTATTATTTTTATATTATATTATTATTATTATTGATTATTATTATTTATTATTTATTTATTATTATTATTATTATTATATTATTCATTATTTTTGTTATTACTTTCCAGCCGCGTTTGCTTCTTCGCATCCGGTCTTCTGGATCTGTTATATATTATTACATTCATTGTTTCGGTATGCAGCTATAAATTTGGAGGGGTTTAGATGGGAATGTAACCTCTGTCGTAGACGTGGTACGTCCCCGGTGGGTCCCCGAATGGGGCCTCGCACCTGCCATTAATAAATATCGAATATTGTTTCGTTAATTGGGTGAATATTGGGTTTTGTAGTAGGATTCTTAGAGTTCGAATCGTCTGAGAGGCGCCGGGCGCGGCTGTTTTGATGACTCCTGGCGACGGCAAGCCGGTGCTGGAAGGCGACGGGCTGTTGCCGAACTAATTAAACATTTCGTATTAACAACAATGTTTGGTTGTGCTTATATAATGTTATTGGATCTGTAGATTTCGGAATATGAATTGGTTTATATAGTCCGTATATAGGGTTCTAGTACTCTTCTCTCTATTATGTTCTCTTGTCTGAAAAAAGAGCACATGAGAGCATAAAGAAAATAAGGAGGAATGAAGAGGGATGAAAGATGAATAAAAGAGGGAAAGAATGAATGAAGGAATCTGACTCAGTAGGAGTAGGAGTTGTGCAGCTGCATCTCGGGTGGCGGCTCTCGGTGCGGTGCGGTTTAATTAAATATTAGTGTATATGATTACATATGTGGTGGCCTTATATATGTTATGGCTTGTGTATATTATATATATTATTATATTATCAGTTTATTATATTATTATATATATTATTATTATAAATTTATATAATTATTTATAATAAAAAAATTTCTTAACACAACTAATAATCATGTTTATAACTTTCAAATTTACGTTTTTTACATACCTATTAGCAGTAATCACATAAATCAAACCATCAAATCCACCAGCATCCAACCTCCTCCTGACCATCCTGTGATCTATTGATCTAATTGATTAATGTGTCAACGATTTTGAGTATCATTGGTTATAACTAACATAACAAATCAAGTTTCTTTATACAAAGATCAATTAATATATGTTCTAACATAATAAAGTTTTCACAGTAATGAAGCTTATCTTTTATTCATCTATCTTGAATTCTTAAGAATATTATATTATCATGTTTTAAACCGACAAACATAGCTCATCTTAACAGGAATACGACTGTTAATGTTAGCAAGTTTTCAACATCCTACTAACAGTAAAGGTAAACTTTAACATGCATCCAAAACTAACTTATCACACTGCTGGTCATGCATATCTCTAACATATACAATGTTAATGTTTGACATTTACATGGTAATAATTTTACTGTATTTTACTTAACATTGTGTATTATCATGATAGCCGGCGAAAGTATGCTAACGTATACAAAATGTTTTCCTATTAATAAATGGCAACATGATGTACATGAACTAAGAATGAAGTAATTATATCTATATATGTCATAACCTGACATCCAGTCTCAGCAAGATATAACTGCTATAACATTAAACAACGATCCAAAACTATCAACAAGTAAAAGTAATTCCTTACAAGACTCACAAAATAAATCCATTCATACTTATTATCTATTATATCTTATATCATTACTATTATTATCATTTCTATTATTATATATTAACAAAAAATTTTAGGTCATAAACCTTACCTAAACCACTATTAAAACCTAAGGAATAAAGGACAATACAAAGTAAAGTTTTACCTTTCCGTAAAGCTAAACTACTGAACTATATACATGACTTAACAATCAACAAGTTGTATTACTAGATCGAGTATAAACATCCATCATCATCATCATTCTAATGAGTCATTAAATCGGAACATGCGAGGGATAGTAAACAAGTTTCATATTTATAATACATTAAATTTTCATTGAATAGACTGTTATATTAAATACATTAAAATATAAGTTTATTTTAAATATATTGATTCATCTAATCAGAGAACATAGGATTCAAATTGGGTACGTTCTATATATATCGCTCTAAAGATTCAACATCCTTTAAAAGGATATATAAATGCCTTCACCAACACTAAACCATTTTTCGGCATGATTTTGATTCCAACAGCAACTCATTCTCTCAATCATATGAAGAGAAGTAACTTATCCCCAGGCTGATTGTTTTTATATTGCACTCTCTTGTACACGGTATATACGGAAAGCACATGTTTCCGGTATATACTAATAGATTATCAGCAATGTTGCTATAATGTATTATGGTCCCCTCAAGTATTCAACTATGTTATAATGTGATCTTAACTTCATGTTTTTTATTTTTATAGTCATGAATGTAATATTTTTCAGATTTTCGAACTGTGAAAACCTATTATCACGTACGCAAATGAAGGTCACACATCGAGTGGGTTTCCAAATTGTTGCGTTACATCAAGGGTTTTAGATATGTCTACACGACGAGAGCACAACGTCCTATTCTATTATCACCTCTTCACACTGTCACCTCTGGTAGATATTTCACTACTCGTCGATACCATCAGATAACAAACAGTATCCTCTAGCCATGCATCCTGCGATTATCGATAATCTTTTGATAAACATCAGCGCATAACGAATAAAGGTCTAATTATTTTGTACTTCTCTGGCTAGGAATACAAGCAATGTATTGGTATCCCCATCAGGTTGACGATAAAATTTTATTTGCCACAATCGTTTGGGAAAATCGACAGCTCCTCGTGAAGCAAATCAACAACAACGTGGAGATGTGGGGAGATGTCATCGTCCAGTACAGTGAAAAAATGTCCTACTGACGGAATTCGTATGCGTAAACAACCCTTAATTAGGTAACGAGATTCTATTTCAAACTCAATCAGTAAGAAAGAAACAAGAATACAATCGCATCGACGAACCAATATCAGTTTCAAAAGGGTATATATTCTCCATACAACAACAAGCAACAACAACAACAACATACGCACAACAACAACAACATAACAACAACAACAACAATAACATAACACAAAACATAAAAATAAGTTCTTTTATATACCAACCATCGAATATATGCTAACGCAACATTGTTTTCACATAATAAAGCTAACATACTACCAGAACTAAAAATATAATGTACAATAACAAAGTCTAACGCACCTTAGCACGAATAAACTACTAACTAACAAAGTTCCATACTTAATAGCAGTAAAGTACCTAGCACTGCATACAAAACGTAACCTATTCACACTTTTCAAGCATATCTCAACCATATCTAATGTTAAGTTTACATTAAACAACTGATTTACGTTAGCATTTAGAGTATCAATTTCGAATAAACATTAGCGCAATAATCGAGTTCTTTATATACTAACCATTCGAATATTATGCTAACATACTACTTGTTTTTCATTATTAATAATAGCTCACAAGCATCATATTGAATCTAAGAAACTAATGTTACAACGACTAACTAATCTACAGCTGTAATGTCAGATATAAGTGTAAACATTAACTTAAATGCTCATACTTTAACACCTTGTAAATGTAACTAACATTGTAATATCAAGAATCGTAACCTATTTCATACTTTTTCGAAGCATATACTTCTAACATATTAACGTTAATTTTTACATTGACGAAGCTAATTATTTTATACAAAGGATTTATCATATATCTTGACTCAATTATCATTACAAAACCCTAACCGATATAATTGTTAAACAATAAACAAAGTTTATCCAAACAGTAACACAAAAATTAAGTTCTTAATTACCTAACCCATTTCGAATAATATGTCTTAACCAGCAATAGATTTAGCGTCAATAAAGCTACAGTGATCTAATATCCGCAAGCTAGAGTATATTATATGTACTTAAAAGGCAAACCTACATACCTCGTGTAATGAATAATCAGCTAACATCCCTACTGATCACATACTGATCAAGGTAAAGTAGCTAATAGGTCACACAATACTCGATATGTTCCTACTTTTCTCACATATCAACAACAGGTAAAGCCGCATCATCTAACAAAATCCCTTAACAAAGTGACCAATCTATCAAAGATACCAATATCTGGAACTATGAATTAACACCATCTTCATCAAAGTGTCACTCGTTTTGAGTATAACATCAATTGTCCTATGAATAAACATAGACATAAGCAAAATTCTAGGGCAAACCTAACATTACCCAGCAAAAACTTAACCTAAGGCTCACGTTTCTAACACATCATCTTCAGTTAACACAGTAATATCTTACAAAACTCATCATTTCTCTAACAAATCAGTGTTGCCTTTACATTGTTACTAAGTAATATTTAACATACTACGTACCTTAACTTACGATAACAGATTTTCATTAATCCAGTAAATCAAACCATCCCATCCCCTGCAGTCCCCTACCGTCCCACCCTGCCTGTGATCATGACTAATTGATTCAAGTGCATATTTCCAGTATCATTTTGGATAAACACATAACATAAAAAATAAGTTCTTTTATACTTACCTACGAATATCTGCTTAACCAACAAAGTTTTTCACATCAATAAAGCTAACAAATCATAACCGCGATTAGGAATATAATGTTAGCAAATGCATAACCTAACATACCTTCAACGTATGAACTACTCAGCTAACAATCCTGAAAAACTTCCCTACTGAATCAGGTAAAGTAGCTAACAGGTCACACAATACTCGATATGTTCCAGTTTTTGCGCATAGGCAACAGGTAAAGCCTTATTATCTAACAAAATTCCCTTAACAAAGTGATCAATTCTATCAAAGATGCCACCAATCTGAACCTATGATTGACACTCGATTCTTCACGCAAGTGTCACTCGTGTCGGAGTATAATAAACATCTATGACCTATGATAAACGTAGACATTAGCAATAAGTTAGGAACAATACCTGACATTTTCAACAAAAACTTAACGCTAGGCTTATCACGTTTCTATAGCACATCATCGTCAGTTAAAACAGTAATATCTTACAAAAACTCTCAAATTTCTCCTAACAAATCAGTGTTATGTCCTACATTGTCATATATATATATTTAACATAACGTAACTTAACTTAACGAATAAACAGTTTTCATTAACCACGAGTATCTAAAGCAACATTACCTTTCGAGAGAAAACCCAGGGGGAGCGCCCCTTGAAAGGGTGTGAATCCTGCGAGGGGAATCACCGCAAGGGGTGTAACGGCTTTGGGCCTTCAGCCCGACAAGGGCTGAGGCTCTTACCCCTCCTTCGGAGGTAAAGCCGCTTACACCCCTTCGGTGATCCCCCTCGCAGGATTCACACCCTTTCAAGGGCGCATCCCCTGGTTTTTCTCTCGGAAGGTAATGTGTTGCTTTAGACACTCTTGGTTGATGAAAACTGTTTATTCGTAAGTTTAAGTACGTTATGTTAAATATTGCTATGACATGTGAAATTAACACTGATTGTTAGAGAAATGATGAGTTTTTGTAAGATATTACTGGGTTAACTGACTGATGATGTGTTAGAAACGTGGCCTAGGTTAAGTTTTTGTTGATTAATGTTAGGTTTGTCCTAGACTTTTGCTAATGTCTAACGTTTATTCATAGTCAAATGATTTTATACTGCGACACGAGTGACACTTTGGTGAAGATAGTGTCAATTCATAGTTCAAGATGGTGGCATATTGATAGATTGATCACTTTGTTTAAGGATTTTTGTTAGATTAATAAGCTTTACTGTTGCTAATATGCGCAAAAACTGGGAACATATCCGAGTATTGTGTGACCTGTTGCTACTTTACCTTGATCAGTAGGAATTTTTCAGGATGTTAGCCGGATTATTCATACGCTGAGTATGTTAGGTTTGCATTTGTACATTATATTCCTAGTCGCGGTTATGATTTGTTAGCTTTATTGATGTTAAAACTTTGTTGGTTAAGCAGATATTCGTAGGTTAGTATATAAAGAACTTATTTTTATGTTATGTTGTCCAAAATGATACTTGAAATAATGACTTGAATCAATAGTTCAATAGATCACAGGCAGGGGACGGTAGGGGACTGCAGGGATGGGTGCTTTGATTTACTGATTAATGAAAACTGTTTTATTCGTAAGTTAGGTACGTTATGTTAAATATTACTAGGACAATGTGAAATTAACTGATTTGTTAGAGGAATGATGAGTTTTTGTAAGATTTTACTGTGTTAACTGACGATGATTGTAGAAAACAGGTGAGCCTATGTTAAGTTTTTGCTGGGTAATGTTAGGTTTGCCACAGAATTTTGCTAATGTCTATGTTAATTCATAGGACAATTGATGTTATACTCAAAACGAGTGACACTTTGATGAAGATGGTGTTAATTCATAGTTAGTTCCAGATGTTGGTATCTTTGATAAATTGGTCACTTTGTTAAGGGATTTTGTTAGATGATGCGGCTTTACCTGTTGTTGATTATGTGAGAAAAGTAGGAACATATCGAGTATTGTGTAATTAGCTACTTTACCTTTGACAAGTAGGGAATTTTCAGGATGTTAGCTTAATTATTCATACACGAGGTATGTTAGGTTTGCCTTGTACATTATATTCTTAGTCGCGAATGATATGGTAGCTTTATTGACGCTAAAGCTTTGTTGGTTAGGCATATGATTCGATGGTTAGTATATAAAGAACTTTATTTTTGTGTTATGTTTGGATAAAAACTTTGTTATGTTAACAATTATTCGTTGGTTTGTATGATAATTGGTCAAGATTATGATAAATCCCTTGTTAAATATTACTAATGTCAATGTAAATATTAACGTTAATATGTTAGAGATATTGCTTGGAAAAAAAGTATGAAAGGTTACGTTTTTGTATGCAATGTTAGTTCCTTTACAGGTGTTAAGTGTGAGCTTTGTTAATGTTAACACTTTATTCTTGCTTAAGTTGTGTTTAAGTTTTGTCGTTGTACATTATTTCTTAGTTCATATGATGCTATGTTAGCTATATAATATGAAAACCATGTTATGTTACATAATTCGATGGTTAGTATATAAGAACTCATTTTGCGCTATGTTATCCGAAATGATACTCTAGAATGCTACGTAAATGCAGTTGTTAATGTAAACTTAACATTGATATGTTAGAGATATGCTTGAAAAAGTTGTGAATAGGTTACGTTTTATTAGCTGTGTCTAGGTACTTTACTGCTATTAAGTATGGAACTTTGTTAGTTTGTTTAATTCTAGCGTAAGGGGCGTTAGACTTTGTTATGTACATTATGGCCATTCTTAGTTTTCTGGTAATTGCAATGGTTATCGTCCTGCATTAATGTGACAAACACACATTTTTAGCGTATGGAGCTATATATTCGGTTCTGTTGTTTCATGTATACCCTACAACGAATATAATAATGTGAATATAAACTCATATATAATATTGTCTCTTGTTGTTGACGTCGAGTTGTTGGATGAGCGTAGTACTCGTTCATGATTATGCTATGTTGCTTTTCAGAACAATAAGACGAGTAATATTAAAATACCTTTCTCTGAATCTATAGCACATGGTGCTCGTATAGAGTTGCGTTGTATTCTTGTTTACTTTGCTTCTGAATTGGTTATGAAACAAGACAAAGCATCATACAAGATATAAAACTTATTACAAGAAGCATGACTAATATATATAACAATCAGTATAAAACGAATTTCCGATCATAGAGATAAGTATTTCATCACTAGAGTCACGCTGGTAAAATGACATCCTCCCACACGATATCTACAGTCGAGTGTCTTAGACTATCTGCCCACGAAAGGATATGCGTTATTTCTCTCACATATATCACACATATTATTCGAGAGTCACTGTATGATACCGATACACTTAGCATCGAGTATTTACTCGCCAGAGAGTCAAATAATAGACCTATTCAGTTTGATGCTGAATGGTATAATAGATATATATCGAGTAGTCAATAAACAAGTCTAAAACCCTCATCGCAGCTGCAATATGGGCTACACCTGAGATAAGTGTTTATGTTATATCATGATTGTATCTCCGACGAGTAGGTGTAACAATTATCTATCAGAGTGTGACCGCGAGTGTGAGAGTGGAATGAGATTAGAATAGCACTGTGCTCTCGTCGTATGACAACAGTCAAAACCCTTGGAGATGATACGCAACTACTTGGAGACCAACCGCATCGATTAGTGTGACACTTCCATAGCGTATCGTGTCATAAAGTATGTCACAGTTTCCGATAACATGCTGAAATCAATGTATAGTCGAGGAAATAAAAATATGATTATAACCATAACCACATATCTTTAACGACGGTTATAAGCACATTACTTGAGGACAAGTAGGTACTCATTTCCGATATAGATCACATGCTTTAATACTACTCAATAGATGCAATAAAATGACTGAATATGTTGTATTACACACCAGTATACCACAGGTGATACAGGAGTGGCATGTAATCAAACTATCAGCCGCGAAATGTTTATAACTTCGCTCTTGTATAGAGAGATAATAGAGTGCTGTGGGAATTCAACACAATAATTTCCAGAAAAAATGGTCTAAGTGCTATAGCTGACACAGTGCTATTATTAATACTCTTACATCCTTTTAAAGATGTTGAATCATTATAGAGAATAATATAGAAACGTACCCAATTCCTGAAACCTATGTTCCTAACATGCACTAGATTGAAATTAATATATATCTATAAAATATTTATATGAGTCTTATGTAAATTTATATAGACGTGCGTAATCTCTTATCTATGAAAATATAAAGTCGTGCGAGCGCGAAAACTTATACACCTGTAAGAAAAGAGACTTCTGATTTATCATTCAACAAGTGATGATCCGATTATTGTACTACACTATTGAATGATGATGTATATCATCAGAGACTGATATTATATTCGTTATCTCGGTATATCGTTATGAGTTTAAACGTCTTAGTTATTATTGTTCATGAGTTACTCGTAGGCGATGAGGCAGAGAGAGATAAGATACATAAATATACTCTAATTGTTTAGACTTATAACTCTATATGAGTCAGTGGCTACTGGGCAGATGTGATTTAATGGTAAGACGTTATGCTATCATATGAGGATTGTAATCATTTGAGTGTCAATAACATCTATATAGAATCTCAGAGTAGATATTAAGTTAGACTACAAATGATGTATGACTCAAAAGTTTTGGAGATGCCACTAATATTGATTAACAAGAGCTAAACAATGGATATCTAAGTGCACTTTATTATTTTCCGAGATGTCCTGAGTAGGTTCTCCTACAGAGACATATATTGCTTACACTAAGCAAATTGTTTAGTCGACACAATTATGAGAAGCTCTACGCTAAGTCGTTAATATACGATCAAATTGTAATGCCAGTCAATCTATTAAGCATGACTATAAGATGTGTCAGGTTTTGATTGTCTCTAAAGGTATATTTACAATATCTCTCTATATAGCTCTCGATGTATGAATCAATATCAAGTCTAATGACATTCCCTGAGCAATAATTCTCATATACTATGTCAAATAGATAAAAGGTCAGCTAATAGGTTCGAGTATACCAGATAATTCTGATATTCCGCCTCATATTCTTATTCTGCCGTCTCTATCATAATGATTGAGGAGTGACATCCAGATTGTATAATAACGCTAAGTCATCATATGCATAAAGACATAATGATCTACCTTACACACTAATAGAATAGATCCAATCTATTTCAAAGATACCAAAATCTGGATACTACATAGAATTAAACAACTGATCGTTCTAGTACAGATGTATGTCACTGACCCGTATTGTTGATATAATTCAATTGTGTTCTATGATCGAAACATATTTATGATTGGGATTTTGCTATCAGTTTTAGACAAATATCTAACTGGAGGCTATAAGGTGACTCCTAGACAACTCTTGTTAACATTAAAAGTTTATTCTGTTTAAGATAGAGCTAAGATATTTGTGTCGTTTTGTTACATTTATTGTTCTTAGTTCTCACCACTGATCTGACAGAAAACTCATAATAAGCCTCTACGAGCTTACTAGCGTTCTAACAACATTACATCGACATACTCTATATACAACTGTGATGATTTTACATTCACTTGTATAAAAGAATAGATTATTTCTTGTATATTGTTCATCCTACAAAATGAGACTACAAATTATTCATCACTCTGTCCACATCATGTAAGTGATTCATAACATAACGGATCATCGAACTATCGTATAGAGTAGGTGCAGGTTGGTCACATGACTTAGACCGTTAGGTAGAATAAGCCTTATTGATTTTAGTGATTTACTGCTTTTAAGGGTATGTAAAAACGTAAATTTGTAGTTATAAACAATAAAAACACGTGCGATCACCAGACCCGTTTTCTCATACTTGCCTGATTTATCTATAAATAACTTATTAGATTTTTAATCTAATTACTATTATTACTTAAAGTATTTATATTATCTTGATGGGTCTGAAACACCATTATAATACTTATTCGAAAAAATACTAAACATTTGATCTCCTCATATATACTATACTCAACAATATACGAAGATGCTGCTTATACCAACAACCAGGTTTAAACACAAAATTAAGATCATATCAAAACATTAATACATTAAACGAGCACCGACTCTGGAGGAATATAATTAACAACAATGCAAACCACGACTAGATGCACAGGCTACCTATAGAGAGGTTGCAAGATCC
>JABUQX010103778.1:17500-26235 GCA_015478945.1 Trachelipus rathkii
TTCTGGAGATATCCTTCTAACGCTCTTGTTCTTCTGACAGACGTCACAACTCTGTATAAATTTCTTTACTCTACTATGCATAAATCTGAAAGCGAAATCCGCTCTTAGAATAGTCAAAGTCCGTTTAATTCCCAAGTGATTTGTATTATGTATTTTTCCTATGATATCATCCACCAGATTTTCCGGTACTAATATTCTAGCTATGCCTGTGGAGATGTCAACCGCCAAAGACAGCTCCTCGCCCTGATGGATGAATTCCTTGTAACAGGCCTTCAATCCACTAGTTTTCAGCCCCTTTATTAGGTCCCTTATATAACCATCAGTCTCCTGTTCTATAGCTATCTCTTTGAAATCTACACCATCCTGAATTTTCTTCATCATTCCATTTAACCCTTTTTTACTGTAAGTTATAGTATTTATTACAAAATCATCAAAGTCATTATCATCACCAGCTTCGCTACTAATGTATTTCATTATTATTATTATTATGTATTATTATTATTCTTCTTCTTATTACTATTATTATTATTACTATTATTATTATTAATTCTTGATTATTATTATTGTGTGTGTGTGTGTGTGTGTGTGTGTGTGTGTGTGTATTAGTATTATTATTATTATTATTATTACCTTCGCTTTTATTATTATTATTATTATTATTATTATTATTATTATTATTATTATTATTATTATTATTATTATTATTATTATTATTATTATTATTATTATTATTATTATTATTATTAGTATTCTTAAATGTTATTATTATTTTTTTAAATCTATTATTATCATTATATTTAATTATTATTATTATTATTATTATTATTATTATTATTATTATTATTATTATTATTATTATTATTATTATTATTATTATTATTATTATTATTATTATTTTTATTCTCATTATTATTATTATTAGTATTATTAATTATTATTTTTATTCTCATTATTATTATTATTATTATTGTGTGTGTGTGTGTGTTATTATTATTATTAGTATTATTATTATTATTGTATTATTATTTTTATTATTATTATTATTATTATTATTATTATTATTATTATTATTATTATTATTATTATTATTATTTTTATTATTATCGCTTTTATTATTATTATTATTATTATTATAATACTCCAGTAAGTTTTGTTCTTTTAACGTTCGATTTAAAGGGCTTAACCCTTCCACAATGGAATTCTGAGAATTCCATTCACTAAACTCCTCCTCCAGTTGTAACTCCGTTTCCATGGCAGTTTCCTTTGGCCACGCCCACTCCCCATCTTCTATACAAGCTAATTGCAATTGCAAATCCCCAGCCTCTATAATCTTATCTCTTTCGTTAGCCAATTCTGTCAAAATTATCGCCAATTTATTTTTAGCCTTAGAGACCAATTTAAACTCAATGTCAAAATTTGCAATGGCGTTCAATAAATTTATTTCCCGAATATTATGAACTTTTGTAGCACTCTTTTTCGTATAAGCCGTAATTAACCCATTGTTGCTGGTACAAATACTGACTTTCCTATTTGCAATTAAGTAAGCATATTTTTGTAAACTGTTATTGACGCATAGTAATTCCTTAACCAACTGTGGTAGTGCCACTTCCACCTCAGTAAGTATGGTACTGTAAAGAGCGAAAATCTTCGTCTGATCATTTTCTTCTCCCATCAGCGCGCTGGCTATAGTGAACTCACTCACCTTCGTGTATAATAGTAACTCAATTTTTTCATCAGGGAACGACAATAGGGTGGCGCTCACCATTGCCGCTTTAGCTTCTTGAAATGCCCGTTCGGCTTCTACTCCCCAGGAAATCCTTTTATTGGAGGCGGGTTTTCCCTTCAACATTTTTGTTAGGGGTTGCAACAATTGGGCCGCTCCCGCTGCTTTAGCTTCTTGAAATGCCCGGTCTGCTTCCACTCCCCAGGAAATCCTTTTATTGGAGGCAGGCTTTCCCTTCAACATTTTTGTTAGGGGTTGCAACAATTGGGCCGCTCCGACTATGTTAATTCGGCAGAAATTATATAGACCGAGGAATGCTCTAAGTTGTTTGATAGTTGTTGGCTTTGCAACATTCACCACTGCATCGATTTTCTCCTTACTAGGCCTAATTCCCTTCTCGCTAATATTGAAACCTAGAAAATCTGTTTCTCCGACTGCAAGTACACATTTTTTTGGGTTCATATAAATTTTCATATACTTTAATCTCTCTAAAACTTTCTCCAACATTGCAACATGTTCTTCAAGAGTCGAACTGGCAATTAATATGTCATCTAAATAAACAAAAACATTCTTTAAATCTCCAAGCAAGATCGACATGAAGCGCTGAAAGGCACTAGATGAACACTTATGTCCTTGTATTAAATAGTTAAAACTGTAGTTACCAAAAGGACAAGTAATAGTGAAATATTTCTTTGTTTCCTCGCTCACTGGCACGTTATAGTAAGCCTGCCGAATTTCGAGCCGTGTTAGCAACTTGCAATGTTGTAATTGCAATAAGATATCTTTAATCTTAGGCAGAGTAAAATTGTCGGAGGTTGATCTCTGGTTTAGCAACCTCAAATCAAAGTCGACGAACTCTACCATACGGCTGGCAAGAGAAGCTAGTTGGGGAGAAAAACGGTAGCTATCTCCCCGCCAAAATGACCGCGTCCAATGAGCTATTGATTTCCTCCCTTTGCTCTCTCTCAAAAAGATGTGGAGCTATGCTTCTACTCCCCAATTGTATCGGCGGGCCGCTGACATTCACATGGTATGGGTAATTTGCCGCCAACTCGCATAAAATTTCATCTTAATCTTCTTTCTCTCCCCCCCTCCCCCTCGTCAACAGTGCAATCTTCCAACCCCCTCCCAATGTACAATCTTTACCCCTCCTCCCCTATAGTTTCATTACCATCAAGTTGTGAATGAGCGACAAAGCCATTCTCACAGCTGTCAAAATAAGCCACGCCTCCTTTCTTCCTGTACTTTGTACAGATAAAGCGCCATCTTTTGAGTTGATCATTCTTTAAATCTAAATTAGGTGCTTCATAGGGATTTAAGAACAAGACTTGGTACTTCCTAATTAAATCATTAACTAATTCATATTCGCAAAGCGGTATATTTAAAGAGACAGCGGTTAGAGGGAAGATAGAATTTCGAACATGCTCAGAAAAATCAAAAGCCTCATTACTAAGAGAAATACTACGTTTCGTGCTAGGATCTAATAAATAATGGCATCTAAAGTCAATAATGAACCCGTGTTTTTTGAGAAAAGGCATGCCGAGGACGTTAAATTTAATATCTGCGGCGTAGGCATGCACATTGTAAAGTCTATCTAACCCCAAATCAATTTTGATTACCCTTTTATTATAAATATTCATGCAGCCTCCATTTGCGGCTCTGGCACTGCCAATCGGGGCCCCCTCCTTATCTAATTCAGAAGCACTCATAAGGTTGAGGCAACTCCCACAGTCTAGTAAATAGGATTCATTGTTAGTTTTATCCGAAATATAATACAATTTATCAAAAACTACATCTCTAACAGCTGCAACGATTTTAGTTGAGTTGCCAGAAACTCCCACTACAATATTATTAAATGAGTCACATGCATTATTTCTTAAATTTAATGATCCCTCATGCTTATCGGAAGAAGAAGAATCTCCTTCATCTCTAAAACTAATACAATTCATTTTCAGAAAGGGTATTTCGCCCCCTTTCTTATTTACAAGTTCATTTTTATTATTATTTTTGTTAACAAGTATGGAGTCACAAGTCTGAGTCGCCTCTCTTCCCGCCTTCTCCCCAGTGATAGGAGTGGGGGAGCAGGTCGACTCCGTAGGGGGGAACAGCGACTCATTCACAAAGCTATTGTTTTCAATGTAATCATAAGAATTTACAAAACCGTCATTGCCATCACTATGGCTATCATTCCTAATTCTACAATCATTATTATTATTATTGTCATTATCGTTATTATTCTCATCATGCGTTGAGTTACAATGTAAAGTCGAAGAGGACTCCTGTGGGGGAGAGGTTGACTCAGGTGGGAGAGAAGCTGACCCGCTAGAAGTCCCTGCCTCAGTCATTTGAGTCACCCTCTCATCATTAAAACTTTCGATTTCAGATGCATTGTTAATTACCCCCTCTTGCCCTTGATTATTTTTACAAGTAAAATTTCTATTCCATTTAAATCTATTAATATAATTAACATTTCCATCATACCCACGATTAATATAATTACAATTATTACTAAAATACCTATTACTATTATGGCCATTAAGATTAGCATACTCATTATTATTATAAAAATTATTATGATCAACACGTGCATTATTATCATAACCATTACTGCTATAATTAATATTTTCATTACCATGGTGATTATTATTATAAAAATTGTCCCTATCATAGTTACTGTAATTTCTATTATTATAATTATGACTATAATTCCTACCATTGGTTTGATTATCATTATAATAATGTCTTCTACTATAGTTAAAATTAATATTTCCCCGCCCAAAATTAGACTTATTCATACAAAAGTTGCAGGGTAAACAATTACAAAGGTCTCTACTTACAAAAGCGTCATTTCCCCGCATATTTACCCCCATCTGGCCCGGGAGTCGCCTCACGGACCAGCCCTTCCATTTTTTGAAATGTTGGAGTTCTGTTGCGGGGGAGAGGGAGTTGCCGGGGGTTGTGGAATTAAGACGTACATTGGGCAATATCGACCTTCACATTTAAATGAACGGTGCAAGAATTTTTTATGGAACCTACAAAGACCTTCTGTACTAGGGCCAGCAGCAACGTTGTTATATGCTGATCGGTTGAAATTCCTTCCTCCTGAATTTTGATCATTGTTGGGGGTGGGGGAATTCTTCGCATTCTGACACATCGTCTTAGCGAGTTCTATTACGCTTTTGGTGAGTGACCTCATCTCTTCAGCTGATTTTTCATGAGAGATTATTAACCGACTTATTTCTCTCTCTTGTGCTGAAGTCTCTCTGTTAGGTGGCTTGGTGACTCTCTCTTCTGCTGGTCGCACTGCGTTTACAGGTTGCCATTCGTTTCTCCCCCCCGCGGGGGATTGGCGAGCACCGTTTTGGGAAAAAAATTTGTTAAAAATGTCGTCGGCAATTTCAATTAATTCCTCAAAATCATGGTTCTTCTCTGTTGTCATGAGGGAGAGATCTGCAATTGCTTAGGCAATCGTAAGAGAAAGAGTTCTCTAATAAATTTTGCATCGTTGTCCGTTATTGAATCGAAAGTGGATAATCCGAGCATTTCTTTTATTCTAACTGCATAATCGGATGGAAGCTCTCCCTCCCTCATTCCTGATTGAAAGACTTCTTCTATCTGCGTTCTTAGCGATGGTGCATAGATTTTTTCTATTACCTTTACTAGTTTAGTATAACAATCGTCTTTTAGGGGAAGTTTCAACGAATTTGTAATCTTGCTTGGTAATTTTGATGCCAGTAGCCTTACCCTCTCCCTCGGATCGATGATTTCATTAAGGTTAAAGATCATTGTCGTCTGCCGAATCCAGTCTAGTGCATCAAATTCGTTGAAGGGGGGGATAGCATTGAGGGGGAGATTCTTCTTTCTTCCTTTTCTCCCTAAGAGAGTGGGGGAAGGGTGACTCTTCACCAGGTTTGCTGCTTCATGCTCTTCTTGGATCTCGCTTTCCGATTCTGTTTCGTATTGTGATGCGTCACCTTCTTCATTTACTCCTTCGGTCGGGGGGACTTCTGGGGGAGTGTGATGGGGTCTTGATGATTGAGACCGAGTCACAATAGCTATGTTGTTCCTCTTCGTTTGAACTCTGGGTGACTTTCTTTTTAGACTTGGCATTCTTAACGGTTTTTCTCTTTCTTTTTTTTTTTGTGTTGTTTTTTGTGTGTGTTTGTGTTTTGAATTGGCACTTTTTTTCACTTCACTGTCTTAATTAGGCACTGTTTGAATTAATTCACTGTTTGACACTCTTCACATCAGTTAGGTATGGGTGTTCAAGGTCACTCTGGGGTCACCATTCTTTGTATTAACCCTTTGACGAGTTAATACAGTGATAATGAAAAGGAGTAATTACTTTTTATTCTTTTATTTCTAAGACTAATTAAATCACATAGTAAGTAATGATATCAATGTTAAGAACAGTTTAAATGCAATCAAATCGTTGATTAACACAATAGGCTAATTCACAGTTATTAATAAAATCGATTATCAGATGTTGTAATTATGATCCCCCCTTCCGTAATTTGGAGTCTATTTAACTAACCAAGCGGTTCACAGTCATTAATAAGATTAGTGAAGTTAACACAATAAAATTCTACAGTCAAAACACAAATTCCCGGTCAGCTCTCGGCCGATTGATTTAGCTGCGCAACCTCTCTTCTTACTGCCTTGAGGTCTGACTTCGCCTCGCTTCCCTTGAATGCCAGGCATTCTCGGGTAGCATTCAGGGTGACTCACTTTTACAACAATGGAGTCATACGGAAGAGTCGTTAAATATTTTTCTTATATAATAAAATAATAATTAAAATTAATATACAGAGAACCCTTTTTTGAGTGATGTTACAGGTGTATATAGCCATGTACAAAGCTACTATGAGAGGTGTACAGGATTATCGTGAGGGCAGGGAGAAATCCCGTCCTATACTGTATATATATGTATATATATATATATATATATATATATATATATATATATATATATATATATATATATATATATGCTGCTATATATATATATATTTATATCTTATGTATCCTTCAATATTTGCCCCCTTAGAAATGAAGTCACTTTCGCCCCATTGTATATATATATATATATATATAGCATATATGTAACCAACCCAATAATTTAATTAAGGCACTTGGCGTTCCTTACCAACCAAGTGAATGGAGGCTCTTCATTGATTCTTCTAGCAGAAGCTTGAAGGCAGTACTCTTAAATATTGACAATAAAATGGCATCCGTACCTATTGCCCATTCAGTTCAGTTAACAGAAAGCTACAAAAATATGGAAGTATTGATTAATACAATCAAGTACTCTAACCACAACTGGTTAATATGTGGTGATCTCAAGGTAAGATATATTTCCCAGTTTCTTCTTGTCATTATAAATCTTCATTTTTAAAAAAATTACCTATGAAAAAAATAAAAGTTCTTAGAAACCATGTACATCAATATGCAAGCATAAAGACAGTTTTCAATTTTAATTTACTACATTTAATATATTTAAGAATTAATCCTTTCTTTCAGGTTGCCTTCTTCTTGGGATGCAAGGAGGCTACACAAAATATCCTTGCTTCATGTGTCTATGGGATAGCCGTGCTGATAGTCTTCACTATAAGCAAAAAACTGGCCAGCTCGAGAGACATTCCAAATTGGCTGCCACAACGTGGTAGCTGAACCTCTAGTCCCTCCCAAAAATGTTTTACTGCCTCCTCTTCATATAAAGCTTGGCCTGATGAAGAACTTTGTCAAAGCACTGAATAAAGAAGGCCAAGCTTTTAAGTATCTACTGCAAAAATTCCCACACATCAGTGATGCAAAGCTCCATGCAGGCATATTTGACGGTCCCCAAATTAGAACTCTGTTAAAGGACAAGCATTTTTACACCAATATGGAAGCCAGTGAACAAGATGCATGGCGATCGTTTAGTAAAGTAATTGACGGTTTTCTGGGAAATAAAAGAAGCTCAGAATATATCTCACATGTAAATGAGCTTATGAAAAGCTTCGAAAAAAATGGGAGCTCGCATGTCGATAAAAATGCATTTTCTCCATTCACATCTTGACTATTTTCCTGAAGCACCAGGAGTTACAGCGGGAACAAGGTGAAAGATTTCACCAAGACATAAAGACGATGGAAACAAGATATCAAGGACACTGGGACATCAACATGTTAGCTGACTATTGCTGGTGTCTTAAACGCGACGAACCAACATCACTTCACAAACGGAAATCATCAAGGACTTCGTTTCTTGGAAAATAGTTTCTTGCACGTCTTGGGTAGGCTCATAAGTAGTCTGTAAGTTTAAAATTAATTAAAGGAAAGTTGAATTGAGTCGGTATTTATTTTTTCCTAGTTTACAAGTAATTGTAATTTATTAAATAACTTTGATATAAATAACGAATTTTTCTTAAAATTACCCAATTTCTAAAAGAAGTAGTGCGCTGTATCTCAAAATGTAGTCCTTTTTGAGAAAAGTCAATTCAAGAATTTTGCATAATTTTCACTTTACCTATCTATCTATCTATCTATCTATCTATCTATCTATCTATCTATCTATCTATCTATCTATCTATCTATCTATCTATCTATCTATCTATCTATCTTGATCACAACTATCTATCTATCTATCTATCTATCTATCTATCTATCTATCTATCTATCTATCTATCTATCTATCTATCTATCTATCTATTTATTTATCTTTCAAATTATTCAGTACCTCCGTTTATTCTTCTATTTTCTATCCTTCAACCTCTCAATCTTTCAATCCATCTATCTTTCAATTATATTAACCTTCTATTTCTCCATCCTTTTATTTTCAAACTTTAGATATTTCTATCTCTCTATTTTGTTCCTTTCTCTCTTTATGTTTTTCTACCTATTTATCTTTCAATCTTTGGTTTTTTTTTATCTTTTTGTATTTCTATATTTCTCTATCATTTCTTTCATTTCATTTGTTTGTTATTTTCAATCACATTCTGTTAAGCTATATATTTTTATACTTTTTAATCTATAT
>JABUQX010103779.1:0-2500 GCA_015478945.1 Trachelipus rathkii
TATTTACGATTATAACTAATAATTAATAATATTCTTTAAGATCTTTTTATATTTATGAACATTTTCTGATGTTGATTTGGTATTTTCTGTTGGATTATTTATTATGAGTCTGGGACAGATCTCCGATTATAGGGACATTGGGGCTTATTTTACTGTTTACTCTATTCTGTATGAAAGGATATTATCAATTAAGCAATTGATTAAACTTGACATTTTTAAAAAATTTTACTTACCTATTATTTTATTGTCTTTAGAATTTCTCATGTTAAACTATCAGGACTATACTATCTCTATTTGTATTTTCAGTGCTGTATTTGGTTGCCCTAATAGTTGTCATATACTAAATTTTCTGCTATCTACCGTTTTTAACTAATTAATGTACACTCCAACTGATCTTTTTTAGAAATATTTATTGTTTATTTTTAAAATTGTAAAAAGAATGGTTTCTAGTTTGTGATTGTAATATTATTACCGGAGCCCAAGGAAGTGATATTAACTTTGCGTATGTTGCTCTTTGGGTTAATCTTTTTTTTCTTAATATGTATAGTTCTACTTTACTTTTTGTTTTTTGGTTAAATAACTTATAGTTTCTTTCTTTGACCTTTCGATTTTTTTCGATTTATATCGAAATATATATCGTACCTTTTGATATCTTTATCGAACAATCGGATATATTTTATTATTATATTATTTTCTTTATATATGGGTATTATATATTATCATATTATTTGATTTTATTTATATTATATTATAATTTTATTTATTATTACTATTTTATTTATTATTTTTTGTATATTAATATTATTTATTAATTCATATTATATTTATTTTTTTTTTACTTTAATTATTATTTATTATTTTATAATATAATTATTATTATTTTTTCTATAATTAATATTATATATTTACTATTTGTATATATTTATATATTTTTATTTTATTTATTTTATATATTATTTATATATTATTAATTTGTCAAAGCTCTCTATTATTGATCGAAGAGCACAATCCATATCTTCAAAAACTACAACAGCTACCGGAAAAGGAATACATTGCTTGAATGCTGGTTCAATTTTAGTGCTATTAGTTGTGAAAACATGTTATAATAAAAAAATTTATTGTTAAATATTAGAATATTATATGCAATTACATGAGTAGAAAGTTTTCTTCTGGCTAAAAAACATTTCGTTTGCTCTGTTAACACACACCACATCACTGCTTATATACATAAAGGCTTGTTGTTTTTTAATTTAACTAAAGAAACCGCCAAGGGTAGACCGCACCGATGGCAGGAGTCGGGTCTCTCGGCCCTTCCGGGGAACTTACGGGGTTGGACTATGTTCCCCCCCTCGCGGGAGGGTCCCTCCGGGAACCGGCCCGTCCTTGGGTAATTTGGGGTGTCCGCGGGGGTTCCTCCGCCCCTCCCCTACGGGGTAGGAAAACGTCCCCCCCTCAGTGTTCCCCGTCGGCTCGAGCCCCCTAAATTGCTTTGTATAAATCTAACAAATTTATATATAATATATCATTCTTCTTCTTATGTCTCCCACGTCCGGTCTCAAGCACTCTCTTAAATTTATTCCAGTAGTTTTCTAATACTCATTTTATTCATTGATTTTTTTTTTAACTTTTTTATGTTCTTATATTTGTTTTAGCAATGATTTGGGATCCTATAATACCATAAATTCTTTACATAGGATTCCAAAATGTATATTCCTTTTCCACTGTTTTCTGTCCTATGTTATTGGTTGTTTTTGGTGGGAGATACTTGGATTGGGTTTGAGCTCTTTCATATAAGGAGGCTGGCCATATTATTATAATACATATTCCATACCTAATTTATAATCTCAAATCTGTATAACTTGTGTGGTTTCACTGAATTACTAAAGAGGTTACTTACTCGTTGCTTATTTAATTAGATCACTGTTTTCTCAGTATTGAATAATAAAGTAAATACATAATATTTAAAAAGGCATCAGTGTTATATATTAAAAATCTCTAATTATTGAAAAAAATGGTTGAGTGACGAAATACTAGAATTAAATAATTATCTTTTACTTGAGCTCCACAATATTGAATTTTAACTATGTAACTTAGTAAATTATTTTAAAACTTTTATTTACTACCTATCAATTATAATGATTTATTTTCAACTATTCTTTTTATGTTTACACTTTCTAACTATACACTTTTCTAATCTAAGTAATATCAAACCCTAATAAAATGTTAGCTAATGCATTTGCTATCATGATAATAAGATATCTATACATTATTTCATGTCACAAATTTTTAGTATATAAATCTTCACTTATCTATTAAAATTCTAATAAATTTTTTCAAGTATAAATATATTGGAACAAATAAAAGATATCGTATACCTCTTATCACTTAAAATCCTACAGTTAAAATAAATTTAAACTGTTATCCTTTATTCTAAATTGTATTATATAATCAATCTGGAATGATGGAGTGATGTATATATACATCAATGAGTTAGGTCCGA
>JABUQX010103779.1:25000-27500 GCA_015478945.1 Trachelipus rathkii
CGTACTCGTTCATATAGATTCGAATCAATAGGGTTGATATATATATATATATATATATATATAATATATATATATATATATATATATATATATATATATATAGTATATATATATATATATATATATATATATATATATATTATATAATATATATATATATAATACGTATATATATATATATATTATATAATATATATAGTTTATATATATATATATATATATATATTATATATATATATATAATAGCTGACTTGTTTTTCTGAATGCTTTTTTAATTTCTACTTTTACCAAGTTGATCCTGTTCACTAAAATAATAATAATAATACTGGATCAGGATCAACTTGGTAAAAGTAGAGATTAAAAAAGCATTCAGAAAAACAAGTCAGCTATTAAACAAATTTAAACAGGAATGGTTTGAGAATTTTCCGAATGACGTAGAAAAATATTTGAATTTGATGGAACAAGCGCATTATTTAAAGGAATCGCTAGTGTATAAAAAAGCAGTAACCCTAAAATCGAAGTTCGATAACATTTTTAAAAATAGTGCTTGGTTTGATTTTCAGGATCAAAATACAGTAAAAAAAATTTCTAATTATAATCTAAACACATACGAAAGAGGATTACTAAACTTCGGTATATCTTTGGCAATAGATAACCCAGACCCAACTCCCTTTTTGATAAATAGTCTAGATAAATGGAGTAAAGTAAACCACGGAAAAACATGCAATGCAGACATATTAAAAGGAATGTTTTTTGCAGCAACAGCTACGACCTCAAAACTCAAGTTTCCTAAACTATTTCATCAGGCCTTGTTTAAATTGAAATCCAACAAAAATATAGTGCTCTCCCGCAGTGATAAAGGTAACGATATAGTCATTTTGAATACCGTAGATTATTTAAACAAATGTAATAACTTACTTACAGACACTAACACATATACTTTACTAAACAAAAACCCTCATAAAAATTCACAACAAACTTTTAACAATAGACTCAAGAACATTCTAAGTGATAAACCAACACTCAGTCAAACACTTAATGCCTACATGACCAACATTCCACATTTTTACGGGGTACCAAAAACACACAAAACTAACACACCTTTACGTCCCATCATAGCAAACACCAACGGAAATACTTACAAACTTTCAAAATATTTAGCCAACTTACTTAAACCACTTCTAGGACAAATTTCAAATTCTCATATAAAAAACACATCAGACTTCATAAACAGAATAAATACAATAAACACACAAACACACACGTTTCTCAGTTTTGATGTTATATCCTTATTTACTTCTGTACCGGTTGAACATGCTCTAAGCCTCCTCACTAGATACGTCTCTGAACAACAAATCTCTTTCCAACTACCCTTTCAAACTATTAAATCCTTAATTACACTAACTTTAGAACATAATTTCTTCCAACACGAACAACACTATTATAAACAGAACACAGGTCTGAGTATGGGTTCCCCTCTCTCTCCCATACTTAGCAATATATACATGGAATTGCTAGAACACTATTACATACTTCCTCATCCACTCCTCAACAACACCAAATGGCTAAGATACGTTGATGACATTTTTCTAGCAATTCCTCACAACACACAACATAATTTAATACATACATACATAAACAGCATTAACCCACAGATTAAATTTACCATAGAATTACCTACTAACAATACCCTGCCGTTTTTAGATACCTTAATACACAAAAACCACACACATAAATTAGCTACCTCTATATACAGAAAACCAACCTCTCAACCTAACTACATACATTGGTACTCCGTACACACATACCACACCAAGATAGCCACTCTATCCTCTCTATTTTTACGAGCCTATAAAGTTTGCTCCCCACAATATTTAAACAATGAGCTACAACACATTAAAACCATTTTCACCAAATTGAAATATCCAATGGAAAAAATACACATAACACAACAAACCAGCAAAATTAAAGTTTTTACGAATAATATACAACAAAAAACAGAAACAAGATTACCCATACCACACATCAATACAGAAAATATTAAGAAACTTATTCCAAAGAACATCACTTTAGTTAAATCCAATAATCAAAATCTAAAAAGAATTTTAAAACCTCCAAAACCAATAAACCCACATCCACCATGTATATATTATATACCTTGCAACAGCTGTGATTCAATATATATAGGACAAACTATCAATTACACCACAAGAAAAAGTCAACATAAACACGATCTCCTAACAGATGAACAAAATTCCCTTTTAACACAACACAGACAAAAAAATAACCATCTCATCAACGTTAACAATATGAAAAAAATAACCAATATTAACAACACCAACAGCAGAAAAATAATGGAATCTTTCTTGATCAAAAATAGAAAAAATCATAATATCATTGCGGGAGAGCATCAAATAGATCCTAAATAGCACGAATGAGATCATGATAACAATCATCCTGACTATAAAAAAGCGGGCTAAACCAAACTGATATGACAACG